>BMAU01006871.1:0-11844 GCA_019973935.1 Trichonephila clavipes
TCGAAAATTTAAATATTTATTTTTAAAAAAAAATAACCGGAAAGAGAAGTAAAACAAAAGGCTTTCTTCCATCATAAAAAAATACACACAACAACTCTGACATAATTTGTGTTTATTATCTGGCTTTTTTCCGTCATCAAATAGCTATCTTTGTTCCCAAAACCAAATTAAAGAAACAAAAAACCTTTTTGTTTTATTTGCTGTATTTCCTCAATGAGAGATTTTTTTATTACGTTTTAACATAAAATATTACTCGTTATAAGAAAAACGAAACCCAGACCCTGAGAAAAATTCTAAGAAGATAAACATTTCACTACTGTATTTATTATTGAAATACTGTACATTAGAGTTGTAGAAAAAGAAAAGGAAGCATGATTCACTTTTCAGCCAGGCTGCATAGTACGTTTGCTAATCATTTGATTGACCTTCAATCTTATGGTATGGTTATTATCAATATTAGTTCCCTCTCATCTTTTATGCGTTTGCTTTTCGCTTAGGGAAATTGTAAATAATTGAGTTTTGCGATATTTGGAAAAGAATTGATTGGTTTAACATTTCTGTAGGATAATTGAAAAGTGTCTGATTTGCGTCCTTTATTATGGTCTTGTACTTTTGAATCATTTTAGTTCAGTTTTATTGGATTTTTTCTCAAATCATCAAAGAATTGAATAGTCCTTGAAAGAAGGTAAGTATACTTTCTATAAATTAAAATATTCACTAGAATACCGATTTGTATCGTGTACAGTAAAAATAATTCTAAACAAATAATTGGGGTGACTGAGTCCCCCCGCACTACCATTAATGTTAGTATCGAGTACGCGCCTGCTCCCGGGTTAAAACATTTTGAAGTCTTCTCGCTTTAAATGTTAAAAAGTAACACAATTATTCTTCATCGGAATTTTATATTCTTTTTCATAATTTAACATTAATTCTAAATACTTATTGTGTGAGGTTTAAAATTACAGTTCTTTTAAACAGTTATTTACAATTATAGCATTTATCTAAAAAAAAATCATTTTACATTTTTGTATACAATGTCGTGCACACTGTTTTACTCTCCTTACAGTTCAGCTATTATATCAAGAATACTGTTTTATTTTTTTAAAAAATGAACTCGTGCGAAGAGTCGGTGTTTCAGCCAGTATACGTTTGATGTATCAGTACTGAAGAAGGTATTTCATAAATAATTTCTTATTACTGAATTTGGCCGCGGTAGCCGAGTGGTATAGGTATCGGATCGTGGTTTGCCTTGTCACGAGTTCGAGCCCAGTACCACTAAAGACCCGCCGTGTAGGGCAGCGATGCACGTAAAATCTGTTGAGAGTTGAAACGTTTTCCCGTTGGTGTGGTGTGGTAGTTAGGAGAGAGGGGTGCCAGCTCAGGTGTCATCCACGTTACTTGACCATGGTTCAAAATTACGTGGTCCGTCGTCAAAAGCCCTCGTGCAGCTGAACAGTGCGACGTTAATATTTAATCAATCAATCTTATTACTAAATTAAGAACAAGTTTAATAATTATTAGGGACTTCCACGAGCTTTTCTTGTAGAGGAAAGTTTTTCAAAGGAAGGTTTAATATCAGAAATTGACACTTAAAGAGTTATTTTTCTATATTTAGCTGAGATCTATATTTTGTCTTCAAGGCATCCACTGCAGAAAATTCGGTTTGAAAAAGGTAGGATGTTGAAAATGGTAATAGTATACGAAGTGCTTTTGTTTTCAGAACAGATAATTCCTCATCCACCTCTATCCCAAATTCAAAGAGCGATTTACTACAAAATTGCCTTTTAATTTTTCACTGGATGTGAAATCTATGAAGATTTCTTCTTCGGAAGTTGAGAGCCCTTCTGGAGTATCTTGAAATAGATCCCTAATCCACTCGTAACTTGCTACCAAGCTGTCCTCATTCAGAAAATACTTTTTAAAATTCTTTGCCAACATAGCTAAATGATTTTACATGTTTTAAAAACAACTTTCACATGTTGTTCTACAGATTTGTAAGTTTTAACACATATCGAGCTGGGGCTTTTTTTCCATCATTTACTTCAGTAGTGGTAAATCCAAAATTTAAGTATTTTTGAGAAGATCGCCTTGATTTAATTTTCGGAACCATGCTCGTTCGTCTGTGTACTTGTTGATTCTTTATTATGGTCGAATGTTTGCTTACGACTTAAAAATGTATGTATGATATTGTTTTAATCTACTGCCGTAAATACTTAATTACCATGAATTACAATTAACGTGGAAATTTTAAAAAAAATGTACATTCAATCTAGATTCGGTAGCTATAGGAGTATCGAGTCGACCAAAACTGACTGGAATTGTACGAGGAAAAGCATTTTTACATGTTTTGCGCAGACGTCTGATAGGTTGCCCAGACTCACGCAAACGTACCCTATAATGCCAGATGTGATGGATATGATAGAGAGCGACATTGATTAGACTATTTTTCTAATGACATTTGTACTTTGAGAAATGAATGCTGAAGGAAATAAATCTTTAATTAAATACATCATTTTGCGATCTGTTCCAATTTAAAAATTAGAGAAAGAAAAATAACATAATTCTAAGTAATATACACACATTTTAAGTAATTTTCTTAAAATATATATATTACTTAAAAGTTACATATACACAAAATTTAATATACTTATCGTATTAATTTGTACGGTTTATAATTAAGATCGTATTGTAACTTTAGCGTCTCTCTCTCAAAGTGCATTTTTATTGCAGTAAATACATTATTGTTATACAGGGAGGGGGGCGAGACAAAAATTATGATTGAAAATTGGGTCGCCAGTATTGAAAGTTTGAGAAACACTGCTTTTAATGTATGAGTGGTGCACAGAGTATTTTATGACTAATTAATTAATACTAAATTAAGAACAAGTTTAATAATTATTAGCTACTTCCATGGGCTTGTCTTACAGAGCAAAGTTTTTGAAAGGAGTTTTAAGATAAGAAATTGACCCTCTGAGTTCATTTTCTATATTTAGCTGATATCTATATTTTGTCTTCTAAGCAACCACCACATTTTGTAATATGTTCCAATTCAAAAATCAGAGAAAGAAAAAATAACTTAGTAATTATCCTATTACTTACCTTTTTTTTGCTTAAAAGTAACATATACAAAATGTAATACTTATGTCATGAATTTGTACGATTTATACTAAATATTGTTGCTTTATCTTAAAAGTGCATTATTATTGCATTCAGTAAATTATTATGTATAAGGGGGGGCGCGATAAAAATTGTGATTGAAAAGGGGGGCGCCAGTATTGAAAGTTTGAGAAGCACTGGTTTAACCAGACTTTGGATAATTTCAATACTAGGTTTTTTCATCCGATTGCATGGGATATTTGTTTCATCCGATTCCATGGGATATTTGTTTCATTAGATTTTTTGGTATATTTGTTTCATCCGATTCCATGGGATATTTGTTTCATCCGATTCCATGGGATATTTGTTTCATCCGATTCCAAGGGATATGTGTTTCATCCGATTCCATGGGATATGTGTTTCATCCGATTCCATGGGATATGTGTTTCATCCGATTCCATGGGATACTTGTTTCATTAGATTTTTTGGTATATTTGTTTCATCATGGGATATTTGTTCCCATGTTTGCCGATTCCATGGGGCAATTTGTTTCAACAGATTTCTTGGGGAAATTTGTTTCAGCAGATTTCTTGGGGAAATTTGTTTCAGCAGATTTCTTGGGGAAATTTGTTTCATCCGATTCCATGGGATATTTGTTTCATCATGGGATATTTGTTTCATTAGATTTTTTGGGGAAATTGAGAATCAACCTGGTTCCTCCCTGGGAATGATAATTTCAATCACGGGTACATTGTGAGGATCAATCGAGTCAAAAATCGATTCTTTGAGGGCTCGACAAACCTTTTTCACATCCCCAAGGTGAGGATTACAATACGGGTGTAAAGGTCCATCTTCTCCGTACATCTTGAGTAGAAGGTCTACTAGAGGGAGAGGGTGAAGCGTGCACCATTTGCAATATGGTAGGTCCTTGAATGGGTTTCACGACGGCCACGGGTCGGGGAACACGGGGATCTCGTTCAGGCCACGTAAAATGCAGTTCGTGTTCAAAATGTTTTTGTATATTGGAAGGAATTGTATAAGGAGTACTCCGCGTAGTACTCTTTTCGTGACGCAGGACCAGAGAATTCATAGTGTCTTGCTTTCGTCAAATAGCTCGGCAACAATTCTCTAACCCAAACAATTTGTTTAAGCTCTCAAAGGTGATTTCTTTGGGAAGGGGCAAAATATTGACATTTTACTTTGAAAAACTTGTAAGCTTAAATTATTCATTGTTCTGACAAAACAACAATGGGAGCGAAACAATATTTTTTAGTTCAATCTTTACCACACTGGGGATTCCATGAGAATACAATTGTTTCGTCAGATTCCATGGAAATACAATTATTTCATCAAATTCCGTACTATTATTTCATCAAATTCCGTACTATTATTTCAATTCGATTCCATACTATTATTTCAATTCGATTCCATACTATTATTTCAATTCGATTCCATGCTATTGTTTCATCAGATTCCATGGAGATTCAATAGAATTGTTTCCTCAGATTCCATACTATTATTTCATCAGTGGGCATCAAATACCACGAGCAATACAATGGGAGAGATTGTCGTCATGGGGATATTAATAAAGGGGTATTTGACTTCTTCTCGACGCACCTTTTTCACATCTAGTTTAAAACGACGAATCCACTCGGGTATAAACACACTTTTAGCATTAGAAGTGTCCACCATGGTCAATGTCGGACCCTTTTTAAATTTGTCCGTAATCTTTCGCATACCTGTTTGATGAGCATATCCATGGGTGAGTGCCTTTAAAAACAAATCTCTCATCACTGCATTTTCACCTTGCAAGATGGAAAATAATCCTTTGATATTTACTAAACGGATACTGTGAATAGCCTTTGGATAAGGTCGATGCGAAGGCAACACATGCTTACAAGAAAACACGTGGAAATGTTTACGAACGTTTTTAATGTGTAACAATTGGATGATATCCCAAAGACGAAAGTACAGGTTACCCTTCTCCCCAATCAAGATTTGGACGGAAAGAGTTGAAGTATTGAGAGCCAACCGAAACCACATGTTGAAATGTTGAGCTGCTGATGACTGTAAAATATTTTATAGTAAAAAAAAAATAATTTTTTTTTACAATGTATTGTCAAAAATTTCAATGCTTACATTCCGAGTTTGTAATTTCCATAATGTTGTACAAGATTCGTACTCACATACCTTCCGTTTTTTAATACAGTTCTTGTCGTTTTAATGTCTAGATTGAAGCATGTCTTCTATGAGTCGGTCCACTGTATTTGGTATAAACTCCAATACTGGTATACTGTCACTTTCAGAATCACTGTCGGAATACAAGTCACTTTCAGAATCCGTGTCGGACATTTCTTCCGTTTCAACACCTAGTATGTCTCGTGAAAAAAGCAATTTGAATGCAGATGTACCACATCCAATACTAATTTTATCGCTGTTACATAATTTACCGCGACAATAGGGACATGTATGTTTACCACTCTCCACCCATTGTTTTAAGCAATTTGAATGAAACGTGTGTTTGCATTGACTCAGTGTGTACTGTTCAGAGTCATCACTGCTCAAACATATGGAGCAATCAATTGAATCCTTGCTTCCATATGGTAATGTGTGCTCGCTGCTCAGTGAGCTGGAATCATTGCTTTCCGTCATTCTTTAGATAGGGCGGGTCCAACTTATTTGCCAACTGCGTGATAAATTCCACCTTCTTCAAGACGGGAATCTCTTTTGATAGAACTGACTTTAATTTGCATTCCCTTTAAAACTTGCTAGTGCCTTGGTTAAAGTTAATATAACATTAAAAAAAAATCTTAAACTAATATTTTGGTTTATGCATTTCCTTTTTCATTTGCAAACATTCCTCAAAATATATTTCGCTCAGAATATTTGCTTCTTACAATTTTTCAGATACAAAAATATTTACTGCTTACAATTCTTCAGATACAAAAATATTTACTGCTTACAATTCTTCAGATACAAAAATATTTGCTTCTTACAATTTTTCAGATACAAAAATATTTGCTTCTTGCAATTCTTCAGATACAAAAATATTTATTGCTTACAGTTCTTTAGATACAAAAATATTTGCTTCTTACGACAGTCAATATAGTTTTTCACTTTAATTTCACCTTGCCACAGACTTCCCATGCATCAAATGACATGGTTTGTCATTATGCTTGCCAAACTGTCAAAAGGCATTCAACTCAATATTTTGTATAAACATCCACCCATCACAGTAGCTGAGATACCAATCATCGCATAATAGTAGAGAGTTTTTCTAGAATGGCATTCTTCCAAAGCTTCCAGAAAAGATTCGGCCACTTTGAGAGCGATAAATTTAATTTCAAACATTTTCACGGGAAATTTTTCGTAGATGAAACGTAGATGGAGCATAAACAACAGGAGGAGAAAAGATTCCGTGACTAAATTCACCATTCCCTTGGGTTTCAAAGTATTGAACAATTGTTGAATTTTCTTGTCCAAGTGGTTAGGTGAGAACAATTTGTCCACATTCTTTTGTATAAGGGCCGAGAGTTTAATATTCAGCCGAATGTTGTTGAAGAGAATGTAACGAATCCATTGGGACAGTTGCAATTGTCGCTGTGAAATGGGAATGTCTTCCAAGGGTAAACGCATAACGTGTGTGTTCAACTCTTCAGAAAACTGACGTGTAAGGTCACTGCTAAACATTGCTTTGTTTAAAGAAGACAGGAATGAAATAATCCAACTGTCAGTGAGATTATAAAATAATTTACTCTGAAAAAAAAAAAATTTTTTTTTTTACAGAGTAAATTTATTTTTCAGATGGTATGGTAGTTTAAACACCAATTATGATACCCATACTGTATCCTCGAGATTGTCACATTTGAATCGTTCATTCCGTTTACGTGTTTCCAAAACACTCTCTGGTTCTTCTTTGGCGATGGAATCTTTCACTGATTCTTCATTCTCTGGAGTACACTTAAACGACATCCAGTAATGCTCAAACAACATTCGTTTTTCAGAGGGCAGTTGCAAAAAGACAGGTTTCCCATTCATACTTTCAATGGGCTTTTCAGGAAAGGTTGGTTGATTATTAAACAAACAGTCTTGAATAGATTTGTCAGACAAGGGTTTAACATCCATACACTCAATCATGTTGACAGGGGTGAATGTATCCTTTTCTCCAATGCGAAATATGCTTGTAATAGATCTCCACAGCCTCTGATACCAGGGATCCATGGTCGCATATGAACTTGAGAATAAAAGTAGCACAAAGAATTGACTGCCAACTTGTAAACTACGAGCTTAAAAAAAAAAAAAAATTTGTATAGAATACTTTTTTGGCTTACAATATTTTCATGCCTATTTTTCAAATGGTGAATCTCTTTGTCCAAGCATCAGATTACAGGGTTCTCGTTTAGTCAATCGTCTCCACAGCAAATAGGCTTCTGAACGCGCTCCTTGGCCTTCTCCGTCCAGATGTTTTTGTTTGGCTGTTTCTTCTGTTGTTTTCTATTTACGGGGTTACTGGGGCATCCTGAAAAATTGGCTGGATGAGGTCCGCCGCAGTTTGCACACTTAGCTGGGGATTTCATGGATTTCTTGCAATCTGCGGTGAGATGGCTTCCACTACATTTTAAACATTTGGGTGCTCTATTACAGAGTCGGGAGTGATGATAGAACTCCTGGCAGCGATAGCATTGAGGAGGCATCGAAGAGCCCTTCAAAGGTTCTATCACGACACGGAAAAACCCATTGTTCGTGATCTGAAATATTTGCTTGTTTTCCTCATTTTTCTTGAGGACAACCAAAAAAAGTGGCATGTTTGTATTTGTTTTTCTATTGCGAAGAATAGAAATGTGGCTGGGTTCAAACCCAAAGCCCTTGAGTTCTGTGGCAATTTCCTTTTGATCGTAATCAGTAGGTAGTCCTCTGATAACAGCTTTAAGCTGCTTGTTGTCTGCCATCTCAAAAGTATGGGACCTCATCTTTTTAACTGCTAGAAAAGATTGGAGCTTTCTATGCTCAAGAATTGTTTTGGGAAAAACTCTAAGTTTCCCATTCTCGAACCGCCCCTCGAGTGTAGTTCCTAAATGTTCACTCAATGTGGTGAGCAGCCCGGTTGTATTTTGGCTTGCATCTATTACGATGGAAGCGACTTTTTTCTTCCGAGAGACGACAGTAAAATCGTCTCCCTCCGTGTCAGTGAGGTCACCGATGCCATCGGCATTAACTACCCGAGCGCTTGCGCGAATCGGGCCGGCTACCTTCGTGTTATTGGCTTCCGAGCTGCTCTCGTCGGCCGAGCTTTCGTCCTCCATCGCCGAGAGGGTTTCCTCATTTACGGCGGCAGGAGGGGGTGTAGTGTTGCCGGATCGCTTTCGCTCGCCGGCGCGTTGTTTCTTCCCTGACGTGCCTGGAACAGGAGAAGTCGTGGAGCGCTTTTGCGTACCTCTCTTCGCTTTCGAAGGAGAGGGTGTAGTGGGGAACTTATGCTCATTTAAGCGTTTTAATTCTTCGATATAATCTTTAAATTCCTTTTTTTGAAGTCGTATTGACTTCCTCGCGGCTTTAAGAGCCAGACCTTGCAATTCACTAATTAAACGAAGCTTTTGGACATCGTCTAAAACTCCGACTGTCTTTTTAACATTTTCGATGTACTCCTCTGTCATGTCAATGAATTCTTCACATTCGGAGCATGTTGTGATGCTATCTAAGTGATTGGTGGCATTTGCTACATCAAAACAAATAGGATCGAGAGAAAAAAGCGTACTTACCGGAGTAGACGCCACATCTGTCCTGGTTTCAGACATATCCTGGGTAATCCAAATGCTGAAACAAAATATCCAAGAGAGAACACTAGAAGTGTTCGCAAATCCAAAGACACGTGGTGCCGGCTTAAAGCCTAACTCACCGTGTGTGACACAATTCCGAAAAGATCGGAAAAAATCTAGGAAATAATCCTAAGAAAAGGACCACAATTGTCCTAAATCGGGAACCAGGCCGAAAAAATGACCGAAAAACGATACACCAGCTCGATGGAATCGGATGAGTCTGATTTTCGCCGAAAAAGAGCGGGTATTTGAGTGAATAAGCTTGAGGATGTGTGGTCCAATCAGGGGACAGCCTATGGTGATTCTTAGGAAGTGGGAGTGTCAATAGGAATTGAGTTTGGGTGCCGAGGCGATCCCAGTGCTCGCTTCGCTATTGGCCGGCTTGCTCTGTTCCTATTGGTCGAGAGTAAGTCTAGTATAATTTTTAAGTTTTATCTGAAGAATTTTAAGAATTTAAGCGATTAAATATCACAGAAAATGATCAGTGCCTCCTGATGGAATATTTTGTGTTTGTCTGCCATTTCTGTAGAGCGTGTAGTTGGGTACTCGTATGGATACACCTGGTCTCAAATGCGTTTCTTGGATAAGGATGATATCGAGGGAGTGCTTATTTATAAAATCACGTAATTCAATGATACGTGATCTAACACCGTTCGCATTCCATGCAGCGATTCTAAGTCCGAAGCGACTAAAAATCATTATGGGGTGTTAAGCTTTTTGCCTTCAGAGGCTAATACCCCGAAAAAGATGTCGAGGCGATCTTCACTAGATTTCGCATTTTTAAAGGCCTTCCCTGCATCTATGATGCCTGGAAAGTCCTGAAAAAATTTGCGAAATTCGGCCATTGCCGAAATAAATCCTTGGGGAGAGGTGTTTTCCTCTTCTTTATTCGAAACGGACTTAGAATTGCTATTCTTCGCCGGCTCGTTTTTCTCGATAGGTGCCGCCATCTGTTGGCTGTTGGAAGCGGCATTTGCGTACGAGAGGTTCGCATTTGCCTTTTTTGATGTGAAGGTTTTGGAGCGACCTTATTTCTATTTTCGGTTGCTGCTCCTTTTTTGGCTTTGATTTTTGGGAAGGCCGGGCAGCTACGCCAGTTTGCCGTGTGGCCGTCAGCGTCATAATTGATACAATGGGGTGTATCCAGGCGTTCTTTAATTGGACACTCCCCTGTTCGATGCTCTTTTGAGCATTTTAGGCATCTGGGCTTGATGAAACAATTCACAGAGCTGTGATTGAAAAAATTGCAGTTATAGCACTGCGTAGCTCCAGGCCTTTTCTTGAACGTATCAAGTACGACTGACATATAGCAGCACTTGCTAACATCGTATATGTCAGTAGCTCCTTCTACGTGTTTTCTTACTTCCACTAAGAAGATGGGAAGTGGGAATTTTGATTTTCGCTGCGTGAGCTGCGAAACCTTCATTACTGGGACTCCTTGTTCCAGTAAATCCGCTTTTATCTCCGCCGTAGCTGTTGATTTGGGGACACCCTTAATTACCACTTTGAGTGGTCTATCGGCGAGGGCGGGGACAGCATAAAATTCTTCCCCTTTTGACTTCAGCAGGTTTGTTATTTCTCTGTGCTCGTCAGTCGTGGAGGCCATTATTTTGATGTATTTCCCCGTCAACTTATTAGTTGAATTGGGGTACATCTTATTAAGGCCCTTAAGGACCATATTGTAGTTATCTTTATATTTTAGCATTATCGGTTTTATTTTAGGTGGGACGGTTACGTCCTCGTCTAAATTATCCTCACCATTGCCCGCGGTTTCCGAAATATCTTCCACCATTGGGCTTTCATCCTGGGGGTCGGCAGCATCATCGAGGACGAGACTGGCGAAGGAATTATTGGTGGGGATGATAGGATCCACCACGGTTTTTTGATCCTGCTTCTTCTTTTTCGCAGGATTTTTAGCAGTTTTTTCGTTTTTGTTATTATTTTTAGTGTTTTGTACCTTGGGATTTTTCTCAAGGACTAAGGTTGCCGGGAGAATTGGAGATTCTGCTGGTCTTTTGTGTTTGTTGCGTAACGAGTTAATCCCGTTCGCCTTTGAGGGGTTGCAGCTTTTAGCAGGGCAAGGAAAGAGAATTTTCAACTCACCCATTGTAGTTGCATACTCCAGCTCGGTAGTGGCTTTCTCTTTGATCAGGGCTGCTAGCTGGTCCGCATCCACTGTATCTTTCTCGAATGTTTCTATTTCGACTAAGTCCTGGAGGTATCTTATTCTCCTCTCTTTAATTTTGGAAAGCTTTTCCAAATTTTTTATCTGCGCACAGTGTGCGGCAGCGGATGACATCTCAATAGCGTGGGCGGCTGGATTCTCCATGCCTAGCTTCTTTACATCATCTACTCGCCGAGCTCTCTTGTCCTCGTGACCGCTCATGGCTGTGTCTCGAGGCAGAATGTTTTTATCATTATTAAAACAGTTGATTTGAGGATTCAAATGTTAACAATAAACAGTTCGGAATAACGAAATGTTTGTTTTACAAGTTGTACACTTAATTTAGAATAATCCTGAAGATGCACTTGTACTAAATACAATTTATAACTTTGGAAAAGATAAAAATCGTTAAAGTTGGGTCTATAATGTATGGTCGAAAATATTTCAAGTCCAGAAAAGGTGAAAATCGTCAGGTTTAAAACTTCTCAGCCAAAATATTCCAAGTCCAGAGTCGCTCGAAAAGTGTGAGGCCTTGTATTACCATGATGGAACTGCACCAAGTATTTGTTGACCGGATAAAATGTGAATCACGCTTCTTGTTTTGTTTGGATTCCATTACTTTTTTCCAGCTCCTGCTTCCGTCCGCTCTCGACCGTGTCGTTCGTCATTCTGGCAAAGTGGCAAGTGGCATGTCAATTACGGAGTGCCTGTCCCTAACTGAGACGTACCTCCTCATCAGAATTTTAAGAATTAAGAGCCGAAATAATG
>BMAU01006872.1:0-10569 GCA_019973935.1 Trichonephila clavipes
ATGCAATTTGATGCTAAAGCTACATTGCGATCTCAATTATAAACTATATAAGTATTACATTTTGTATATGTTACTTTTAAGTAATACATATATTTTAAGAAAATTACTTAAAATATATATTACTTACTTATATATATTATTATGCTATTTTTTTTCTCTAATTTTAAATTCGAACAGATCACAAAATGACATATTTAATTAAAGATGTATTTCCTTAAGCATCTATTTCTCAAAGTGCAAATGTCATTGGAAAAATAGTCTAGTCTATGTTGCTCTCTATCATATCCATCACATTTGGCATTATCGGGTACGTTTGCGTGAGTCTGGGCAGCCTATCGGACGTCTGCGCAAAACATGTAAAAATGCTTTTCCTCGTACAATTCCAGTCAGTTTTGGTCGACTCGATACTTCTATAGCTACCGAATCTAGCTTGAATGTTCATTTTTTAATTTGCAAGTCAATTGTAATTCGCGGTAGTTAAGTATTTACGGCAGTAGATTAAAACAAAATCATACATACATTTTTAAGCCATAAGCGAGCATTCGACGATAATAAAGGATTAAAAAGTACACAGATGAGCATGGTTCCAAAAATTAAATCAAGGAAATATTCTCAAAAATACTTAAATTTTGGATTTAACACTACTGAAGTAAATGATGGGGGGGGGAAGCCCCAGCTCGTTATGTGTTACAACTTACAAATCTGAAGAACATGTGAAAATTGTCTTTAAAACCATGTAAAAACATTTAGCCATGTTGGCAAAGAATTTTAAAATGTATTTTCTTGTTGAAGACAACTTGGTAGCAAGTTACGAGTGGATTAGGGGTCTATTTCAAGATACTCCAGAAGGGCTCTCAACTTCCGAAGAAGAAATTTTCATAAATTTCACATCCAGTGAAAAATTAAAAAGCAATTTTGTAATAAATCGCTTTTTAAATTTTGGCTAGAGATGGATGGTGAATTTTCTGCACTGAAAACAAAAGCACTTCGTATACTATTACCATTTTGAAAATCCTACCTTTGTTAAACCGAAATTTTCTGCGAGGGCTGCTTTGAAGACAAAATATAGATCTCAGCTAAATATAGAAAAATAGACTCAGAGTGTCAATTTCTGATATCAAACCTTCCTTTGAAAAACTTTGCTCTACAAGACAAGCCCATGAAAGTCCATAGTAATTATCAAACTTGTTCTTAATTTAGTATTAAGAAATTATTTATAAAATACCTTCTTCAGTACTGATACATTAAACGTATTCTGGCTGAAACACCGGCTCTTCGCATGAGTTCATTTTTTAAAAAAATATAACATTATTCTTGATATAATAGCTGAACTGTAAGGAGAGTAAAACTGCGTGCACGACATTGTATACAAAAATGTAAAATGATTTTTTTAGATAAATGCTATAATTGTAAATAACTGTTTAAAAGAACTGTAATTTTAAACCTCACACAATTAGCATTTAGAATTAATGTTAAATAATGAAAAAGAATATAAAATTGCTATGAAGAATAATTGTGTTACTTTTAAATATTTAAAGCGAGAAGACATCAAAATGTTTTAACCTGGGAGCAGGCGCGCATTCGATACTAACGCTAATGGTAGTGCGGGGGGGGGGACTCAGTCACCCCAATCATTTGTTTATAATTATTTTTACTCTACGCGATACAAATCGGAATTCCAGTGAATAATTCAATTAAGAGAAAGTATACTTACCGGCTTTCAAGTAATGTTCAATTTTTCCTTGATGATTTGAGAAAAAATCCAATAAAACTGAACTAAAATTATTCAAAAGTGCAAGACCTTAATAAAGGACGCAAATCAGAGATACTTTTCGCTAATATAACAGAAATGTTATTTGGTGGCAAAGCTGTCATATTATGTTCAAGTAATTGTAGTTTTAATGAGCATTCATGATCGAGTGAGTGAATATTAACGTCGCACTGTTCAGCTACACGAGGGCTTTTAGAGACGGACCTCGTAATTTTGAACCATGGTTGACGAGGACGATACTTGAGCTGGCTTCTTTTAACTACCACACCACTCCACAAGAGGACGTTTGAGCTCTCGACAGATTTAACGTGCACCTCCCCCATACATGCCGGGACTTTAGTGGTACTGGGCTCGAACTCGTGACACCTTTGGTGATCAACAAATAGCAAGTTGAACTTTTTCTTTCTTGTGTCTTTTTGACAAGGCGAACTAAACCTTTTGGTACACTTAAGGCTTCATATTTCAGTTGATGGAGCTCTTTAGGAAGCATTTGAAAATTTTCCTTTCGTTTCATGTTCATCGTGTTTCTCAATCATGAATAATATGCATTCTTTTGCTTGATCAGTTTCAACTTCCTACAATAAAGATCACAGATGCCCCTCGCCACCGCTCGCGGGTTAAAAGTGTATTCAGAAAAAAATACGGATGTTCTAAAAACGATTATGATGTTTTTATCTATGCTTTATATGTTTGAGATTACTCTTAAAAATAAATCTTAGCCAAATAATCCTTCAAAAATCAATCAATTCTTTTCCAAATATCGTAAAACTCTTCATTATTTACGATTTCCCTAAGCGAAAAATAAAATACATAAAAGATGGAACAGAACTAATGTAGAAATTATACCAGTAAGTTTGAAGGTCAATCAAATGATCAGCAAATGTATTATGCTGCCTAGCTGAAAAGTGAATAATGTTTTCCTTTTCTTTCTACAACTAATGTACAGTATTTCAATAATTACAGTGGTGAAATGTTTATCTTTTTAGAATTTTTCTCAGGGTCTGGGTTTCGTTTTTTCTTTTAACGAGTAATATTTTATGCAAAAAAAGAAAAACGCCAGATGATAAACATAAATTATATCAGTGTTATTATGGAAAAAAGTATTTTGTTTCACTTCTTTCCAGTTATTTCTTTTAAAAAAAATCTTTAAAGTTTCGATATGCTCGCGCCCTTTTTGTAGGGTTATCGCGCCCCCCAGGGGGGCGCGCCCCACACTTTGAGAAACACTGGTCTAACAGATTGGGATTTAAATTAATTCCTGGCCATAAACAATCATTTAATGAGAGTTCATTATTTTGAAGACTTCCAGCGTAAAATACAATTCTTGTTTTTGATGTTAAGCGACCGTCTTTTCTTACGGCCTGATGAGGTAAATAATATACAGGTCTTTTTACTTGTTATCTGTAATTTCGGTTTTAACTTCTTCTATAATACCCTGTTCTGTGTAATCGTGAATGATTTCACGGTATTGCTGATATAATTCCGAATCATAACCAAATCTTCTCCATAAATTTTGGAAACGTTGTTTAGCTAGGGGATAGTTATCGGAAAATTCATCATAGGATTTTCTAAAGGGAAGTTGTAGGATATAACGGCTTTTTTCGAATTCAACAGTTTCTTTAAAAATTTCTATAGATTGATCCCTTTCATGAAGAACTGGATCATCACGTATCCCCAAACCCTCTAAATCAAAAAATTAATTTTAAAGTATCTTGAATAGAGTCATTGTTTACTAAAAAACACTGTCCTTGTTTCTTAATTTGTCTTTCTTCAAGTTTACTACACGCAATCCACCCAAATTCGCTTTCTTTGAAAAACAACTCTTCATTTACTTTATACGTATTCTGTTTTAAAACTTTAAAAAATATATCAGCGCTAATCAAAGCGTGAACTTCGTTTGCTTCATAAAACGATTTGTCAGCTAACGTTGAAAGCTTTGGAATTTCCACATTGGAAATATCTAAACTTGAGGAGCGTGCAAATTCAGTTATTTTGTCTACAATCAAGAAATCTACTGTTTCAGCAAAACTGCTATCTTCGTTTGAAATAATTGTTTTTAATTTCCATTTTATGTTCTGTGAATATCCATCAAAACTGGATACTGGTGTCTTTATTTTTTACTTTTTTATTCCTAAGCAATTACTCATTCATTCTGTAAGTACACAAATATTGCTCGCGGAATCGAGTATAGCTCTTAATTTTATTTTTTGATTATTTGTTCTGCGAACATATATTTCTGCTGTTGAAAACAGAACATTTTTTTTATTTATTTGATCGGGCCATGTGTTATTACTCAACACTGATGCCGGATTATTCGGATTGGAATTCTTGTTAACTGTTTCGCAATATTCTTTTTCATTTCCGTTATCTAAAGGGTTTTTATTTTCGATTTATTAGAATTTCGAGTACAAATCAAATAACTGTGTGAATCACCGCATTTGCATCGATATTTGGAAAGGCAATTAATTTGAATATGGTTAGATTTTAAACACAAATTACAAAGTTTGTGTTTGCGAATGAATTTTATTCTTTCGTCAATACTGAATTTTAAAAAAGTAGGACATTTATAGATTGGATGTTGTGACTTACACACTATACGATTTTTGTTTACTATGAAAGCTTTTGGCTTAGAATTGTTGGCGGAGATTTTATTTGGGTTCACTTTAGCATTTTTATCAACAGACACAGACAATAAAACGGATTCCCGTTGTTCTAAGAATTCAATAAATTCTTAAAATGTAGGGACGGTTTTGGATTTATGTGATAATTCAAAATTTCTTCTAGATTCTCTATCAAGTTTTTCAACTAGAATATTAATAAGTAAAACATCGGATAATTTATTTGGCTCTTATTTAAGTACTTTTAATGCTCGCAAATTTTTTTGAACGCAATCAATCATATTTCTAATTTCTGTGGAATTTCCATTTTGTATTTTTTCAAGCTTCAAAATGTTTTGAATATGAATATTAATTATTAATCGTTCATTTTCGTATCTATTTTCTAAAAATTCATATAAGGAATCAAAATTATCAAAATTACTACATAAATAATTACTTTCATGAGTTAAACAAGATCTGAGGTAGTATAGCTTCTGAGATTCACTCAGTAGTATGTTATTTGTGATCAGATCGTCAAATTGGATTTTAAATGAACTAAATTCTTCGTATTTTCCCGAGAACTCGGGTAAAATTAAGGGAGGCATTTTAGTTTTTATTTCGAAATTATCATTTGTTTTCATTACTACACCAGAACTTGATTTCTTAGAGGAATTAAGAATAGTTTCAATTCTTACCTCTTGTCGGAGGGAAGATTCGATCTAAGTACCTTCCGTTCCGAACGTACGAATGAAGCAAGTACGCTAACCATCATGCCAAAACGATCGTCCTCGCAGGATGTTGGAACAATTTCATATAGATATCACACTGCCACATACCCCCTGCCAGTGTTTCGGCGAATAGGCGAACGAACGATACCATATTTGTGGCGAGCATGTAAGCAGTTGCGTCACTTTGTGGGTTGAGTCATCGTGCGTGACGGCTTGAGATTTGCGTCTCTCATTTGTGTTAGACGGCTTTGAGAAGTAACGGCTTATTTGCGTCAATGTTTGACGGCTTGATTGCTTTTGCGATGGATAGATGGCGCCACGACTGTGGCGCGCATCATATCACGGCCAGGGTCACCAATGTCGGAGGGAAGATTCGATCTGAGTACCTTCCGTTCCGAACGTACGAATGAAGCAAGTACGCTAACCATCATGCCAAAACGATCGTCCTCGCGGGATGTTGGTACAAGTTCATATAGATATCACACCGCTACATTCTACTGACTCAAGGCGGACTTCAAGAAAATGGAGATCTTCGTCGATGGCAGGTAATTCTACATCTTTTTGCATTCAGAATGGCGTAATACTTGTTGCGCAGTTTCTCGACGTTTTTTTGCATTTGAATTAGAGTTCTTAGCTTTACTTTTATTTCAACCGAATCGGTTTCTTCGTTGTCACTTTTAATGAACGTTTCAATTTTGCTAATTTTACCTTCCAAGGTACTTTTTAATCTGTTTTGCATATTCATATTCCACTGATCCCTCCTGGCACGAGCGGAACCAGAATGTTTATTTTTAGTTTGTTTTTGTTTCATCGACGGACCAGCCACGCTTATTTCTTTTTTACTTTTTTTACTTAACCACACAACATATATATGCTATTTACAAGCGCCGCAACTTTTAATTATTTTTTTTATTGTGAGCTTCGAGTCTTAGAATCCTATATTAATGCTCACGTCTGAGTATTAAAGAGAAATTTTCTCGTCTCTATCGTTCCACAGAAAGTTCTCATCTGCCGGCACAGCGCGGCAAGGAAGAATATTTGCATTTGGGCGCATGACGTTGGCGCGCATGCGCAAACACCTTTCACAATATTAATCGTAATTTTTCATGCATGCATTCCTTCAAATTCTCTCTAATCACATCATGGCAATCTGTGAAAATGCATGCGGAAAAAAAGAAAAATATTACCTGTTAAAATGATTCCCCAACGGAAAAACGAATCGTAAGAAAACTTCTGGTCCAACAGAATTTCCGGAGCAAGCGAAACTGTTGCAGTTGAGAAATGTTTCTAAAGTCGTTTAAAAAAAGAGAGCTGCGCAAGAGCATTAGTAATTATCATTAATTTTTAAAATGATAAAAGCTTTCTGCCCATGCGCGAGAAAGACCGTTGAGGAATAAACTTTTAAAATAAAAGAAAAAAAAAAAAAATGAATTACGAATGCGCTAACTTGCCGCGATATCGTTAAAAACTGTTAAAAGTAAAGAAATTTTTACAGCGCACGCGCAAAATATCGCCAAAAAACGACTCCTCCTTCACTGGAGAACAAGTTCAGAAGGGTTACCAGATTTGGGGAGAAAACACTTGGCGCGAGAGGCGGCTGATTCGACAAATCAACCTATGTTTTTGTCTTCTTAATTTAACTTCAAGTTCTCTCCAAATATGCTCTATAGCAGCAGTACTCGACCTTTTTTTCAGCCGGCCCACATAAATATATTTGACAACCATTTCACGTAGGCCGCCACATGATGATTAATGGGGAGACTGTACACGATCAAGGACAGTTTAAAGGCAGAAATTGATTAAAATATCATTAATTCTGAAAAATTAATTTTGAAATTATATAAACTCCATCAAGGTCCGTCGCCAAAAGCCCTCGGGTAGCTGAACAGTGCGACGTTAATATTCAATCAATCAACCATCAAACATAACTCACAAGAAACAGGTTTTACTCATTTTTTACCCTGTTATTGTGTGATTTCGATTTCCTTTCATCTATTACCTCAAGTCCCCATCCCAAAATTTTTTGTTGCCATTGGAAATATTTTTTTCAGAAAGCCAATTTATCTCATCTAAATAAAGATCATCAAAAAAAAAGGGACACTGAAAGACTTGCGCTTAGTGGTATAGTGACGAGCAAAATGATTTCTTTTTAATGTAGCATTTTTACGATAAATTAAACAAGTTCTGGATCCACGTTTGTTTTTTTCAACGAAACTGTCAGAATTCCAATTGTCTTGAAATAAATGAATATTCTTTAGATATTTTTCGCTTTGAAAGGCATGCGAGTTAATTAAAAATTGGTTTCGCCCATAAAATGGTCACTATTCCACTTTTTTTTCTTAACATTAACCATTACATTTACAAAAAGGACAAATGCTATCCTGTTATCCTAGCAGTACCACTTCGATAGCAGAATTACTATAAGAGATTGCTTGATTGACAGAATTTATCACTAAATTTTTAACACACCGTTCTTAAATAATTAAATATATTAGGGCAATGGGCCATGACTGGGCCACACAGAAAGGTTCAGTGAACCACTTGCGGCCCGCAGGTTGAGTAACGCTTCTCTATAGTATTAAAATCAGTTGTCTGAGGTGGTGTTTCAAAAGTTACGTTAAGTTGCACAACAGTGAGTGAGTAAATATTTAGTGCATTGTTCAGTTACTCAAGGGCTTTTGGATACGGATCTTGTAATTTTAAACAATGGTTAAGTGATTAGGATGACACCTGAGCAGGTACCCCTCTCTCCTAACTATCACACCAGTGGGAGGACGTTTTTGAGCTGTCATCAAAATTTTACGTAAAGCGTTCTCCTACACGGTGAATGAAATTTGTTTAAAAAATGAGCAGATATAGTGAAATGCTGTATAAAGAAAGATTTAAAGCACAATAATTTTAGAAAAACAGATTCGTTTTTCCACTGTTAACCCAAAAACACTGAATTCAAGGTAAAATAAATGTGCAACAGTGTTTCAGGAAGATTGTTTTACAAATAGTAAAGATGAACGACAGCTATTTTTGATGATAAATTGCTTCGGTGTCCAAATGAAACCAGCGGACATTCTAGGTATATTTAGTTGTAAAATTTCTCTTAATTAAAACCTAGAACCATAAACCTTTTACTGTATAAAAACAGTGAAAATAATTAAAAGTCATGAAAAATTTTCATATTTCCTGCAAAAATTCGGAAAGAAGAACAAAATAAACAGGCTCTGGTGTCAAAATGACACCAGTGGACATTCTAGTATTAATTTCAGGATAAAGTAAGATTCTACAATTTCTAAGTGACCACTTATTGAATTTCAATATGAACTGATGTTAAAAAGAATGCTTTAAAAGTCTACTTACATAGTATATAGAGGCATTTCTCTTGGAGAACTTCTTTTCATTTCTGCAAGAAAATATATTTCATCATTTAGCTATGTAACAAATTAAGAGGAACTGATACTAAAAAGTGAATGCTTATAACGTTAACTTACGTAGTGTTGGCTAGCTTCTGATTTTTTTGAGAAGTCTGGATTCTTGATGTCGCCGCTGGGTTCATATTCTTAATGGCTGGAAAATTTTCAACACTGGATGAAGAGACATAAGTATCGAAAGATATAAATAATTCGTTCGGGACTGCGAAAATTATACCAAATACATGATACATACTTTTTTCTGTGATTGCAACATTTTTTTTCAGCATTTGCATTCACAAAGTTCGGTATCAAATATCCATTTTTTCCTATTCAAATTGTTTTGCAAAGTGCTGTTGTTTCACGAAAAGAATCATTCGTCATTTTTTTAAAAAAAATATTCCATCCGGAAACAAAATCTGCTTAATTACAACTACAGTCGGTCGAAAAAATAGCTGAGCACCGTGACCCTTTCAAAAAATGATTGGAAATGGAATACGACCTTTTTTGAAATGACCTTTGTTGAAACCCTCTCACTTGAAATTTATCATGAACACCCCCTCTCATTTGAAACCATCTCATTTGACATTCATCATGAGACTGTCTCATTTGACATTCATCATGAACACCCTCTCATTTGAAACCATCTCATTTGACATTCATCATGAACACCATCTCATTTGAAACTGTCTCATTTGAAATTCATCATGAACACCATCTCATTTGAAATTCATCATGAACACTGTCTCATTTGAAACCATATCACTTGAAATTCATCCTGAACACTGTCTCATTTGAAATTCATCATGAAAACCATCTCATTTGAAACCATTTCCCTTGAAATTCATCCTGAACACTGTCTCATTTGAAATTCATCATGAAAACCATCTCATTTGAAACCATTTCCCTTGACATTCATCCTGAACCCTGTATCCATTGAAACCATCTCCTTTGACTTGAAAACTCTCTCATTTGACTTGAAAATCATCTCATTTGATTTGAAACCCCTCTCATTTGAATTGAAAATCATTTCATTTGAAACCCTCTCATTTGAATTGAAAACCCTCTCCTTTCAAACAAACACCCCACCCTCTTTTTGTTGTTTTGTTTCCACCTTTTCCTTTCCAACGACTCTTTTTATATGACTCTTGTCCCCCTCCTTTTTATCCACACCTTGCCTCCCCAAGGAACGTTCCCAGGGCTCTTTTGTATGACTCTTGTCCCTTTTCCCCCGTTTTTATACCCCCCCGTTGTGTTTAGGGTCTCGATTCCTGTATAAAGCCACGTCTGCAGGAGGTGTAGGTTGGTCCACGTTGCCTGTAGGGTTCCCGTTTGAAGCCCCGTGTGCCCCAGAGCCACCCTGTCCCACGTTGTGTTTCGGGTCTCGATTCCTGTTTGAAGCCTGTCCCACGTTGTGTTTCGATTCCTGTATGAAGCCTGTCCCACGTTGTGTTTCGGGTCTCGATCAAAGTTCTACTGAGAACAATCATGTATGAACAAAATAAAATTTTTCAAATTTCCCACCAAAAGATTTTTCAGGGCCGAGAAAAAATGTTTCATGCCACCCCAGAGCGACGATTGAGACAGGGGGTCATCCACAAATGACATGCTGGACAGGTAAAATGACATGTTGGATGGGTCCAATGACATGCTGAACAGGTCAAATGACATGCTGGACAGGTCCAATGACATGTTGGACGGGTCCAATGACATGTTGGACAGGTAAAATGACATGCTGTACAGGTAAAATGACATGTTGGACAGGTCCAATGACATGTTGGACCGGTAAAATGACATGCTGGACAGGTCCAATGACATGTTGGACAGGTAAAATGACATGTTGGACAGGTAAAATGATATGTTGGACAGGTAAAATGACATGCTGGACAGGTCAAATGAAATGAACGACACAAAAATAGTTTTAACACGGGGTCCAATGACATGCTGAACAGGTCTCATGACATTCTGGACAGGTAAAATGAAACAGAGGTCTCCCAAAAATAGTTTTAACACGGGGTCCAATGACATGCTGAACAGGTCTAATGACATGCTGGACAGGTAAAATGAAACAG
>BMAU01006874.1:0-27189 GCA_019973935.1 Trichonephila clavipes
TGGCAAATAAATGAGATGAACAGCAGGTAGGTGTTTCGCATTATACTATAAAATGTGAATATTCTAAGGCTATAAATGTTGGCACATGTTAAATAGTGCCACATTGTAGTCCCTTCATGTTTTTTTATTGAAAAATAATCATGATTAGGGGTTCCATCATGTAACAGAGCTGATACGCATTAAGTCAAAATCCTTACATTGTCATGGTGTGGAAATTAGAAGTGGGGGCTCTAGCTCGGCTATCATTCTCGTTACTTGATCGCCATTTAAGTTACGAGGTCCGTCTTATTACTTTGTTCCTAATGGCACTCGTAAATGAAATATTATTAATTTATCAATTTTTACCTACGTGTTTCTAAAAATAAATTCTTTAAATACATATAAGAAATTTAAGATTATATTTTTTTTCAACAGTAATAAATTGTTTTCATTTGTAAGAAAGAGGAAATGCTTTTGAATTTTAGAATACTTGATAGTAAAGTACAAACAATAAGCTGGTATCAAAGACAAAATATTATGACTACAAACATTTTTAATTTGCCAAGGAGATTCATGTATAAAAGGATTATATTATTATTCTTTGTACTGAATTGTTTCTTTTGTGAGTAATGACAACATACTGGACTTCTTAATTTTTTTTTTTGACTTTTGTACAAAAAAAGTTATATTCTTAGCCTTTGGATAATCCTTACTTTTTATTTAAAATTTCAAAAGAATTGCATAATGCATAAATTCTAAGATTACTGCTCTAATTTTTGTGCAATGATGAACTGATTTTGTGCGTAAGGTAGAGCCAAAACATTCCTACGAAGACAACTCCTTCAATCAACATTCAAAACAATTATAAAGCATTTCCTTCTCAACGCACTGACTCCTCAATCGAGTTGCAGATGTGCATTTTTAGGTTTTCTTACACCAAATAGGCATATGATAATCAACAATGACCAAAAACTGAAGAATCAACAATAATCAATGGAGAGAAGCATTTTTTGTTGATATAAAAGATTTTACGACTTTTGCTTTCCATATTCATTTACAAGAACCATCTTATTCTGTATTCAGAATTTCAAACGTTCAATCCCCGAACACTCCTTTCTTTGTACTATTGTACATAAAATGCGTGACTCACGAATAAATAGGCGAAAAAAAAAGAGAACGAACATATTATTTTATAATTTAAATGTAACTATCTGTTAGACTACGTTCTGATTATATTTATTTTTTCAGATATTTTGGATTGGATAATTTTTTATATAAAAAATACTGTAGAACTTTCTAAGTTTGAAAGTCCCTATTTTTCTTTTCTTAGAGAAACTTGTGTTTGGAAATCGCGTGTGATAATTAATACTGATTTCAGTTCAAAAAATTTCTTTTCCTTATAAAGGAGACATTTCCTACGAATTTAAACCACATTCCACCAAGATTTCTTTTTCAGTATTATTAAAGGCATTGAATGAAATAGTATAAAACATTAATTATATTATATAAAACACTAATCACAATGTTAACTATTGCACAAAAAAGGTAACGCTTATTTCATTTCAGTCAAAGGTATAATAACCTAAAGCAAATTTAAATTAATTTATCAAGGTAAAATTTATTTATATTTTGATTTTCAGTAAATGTTTTAAAATGATGAAAATGTTATAGATTTATTTTTATCCTGTTAAACGCAGTAATGTCGTACATACAAACTCAAATTATCGTGTTAACTCTTAAATTAATTAATTTTGAAAAACAAATAATAATATAATTATTTGAACATTTAGATATATACAATGAATTTAAAAAATGGAAAGAAAAAGCAAAATTTTTGCCTGTCTCTCTATGTCATAATGTAAAATCTCAAATCGATAATGGACTATTTTATAATCGTATAGTACTCTGAAGCTCTCTATCTTTTTATAATGGAAAATATTTGCTTTAAGACACATACATATAACTATTTAACAAATAACAAAATTACATTAACTATATGTGAGTTTAAAAGATCTTATAACTATTGAACATCTGTGTACCAATAGACATGTAAATATTCAACTAAGCTATATTGTGGTTAATCAATTTATAATTGCTTCACTGAGAATTAATTAGTTATTTATATAACACTCTGTTAAGAATTTTAGTATACTTTCTTTCTTAAAAGAATAAAAACATTGATAAATGTCATTTTTTTATTGCCTCGATAATTCATTCTGTTTTGATGCATTAGATTTCATAATAATTATTGAATCTTAAGATTAAGTTAAGATTTTTACACCAAGCATTTTTCAAGGATTAAAATTATATGATAATGTTCATCTTTGGTCTAATTGTTCCTATGTATGCTGAAAGTTATGATAATCGATTAACAATGACAGGTAAATGTGATAAATTGCAGGAATGTGGCGTAAACTTAATACTATATCTCAAAATCATAAATAAATGTCACTTGTTAAATAGTATCACATTGTAGATTCCACATGTTTTTACAGCTGTGGTAGGTAGCCGAGTGATCACAATTGAGGATTCCATCATCTAGGAGGGCTCTAATACACGTTAACTTTCTAAAGGCTTAAAGTACTTTCATTGCCGTCATAACATAATCGACTGGGTTCTAGGTCGGATATCCTCCTCGTTACTTGATTGTTTTTCAAATAATGAGGTCCGTCTCATTGCGATATCCCTCATGTTTCCTCTGAATGAGACATTAATAAACTATCGATTTATTTGCATGTTCTTAAAAATAAATCCTTTAAATACACAAATGAATAAATGTAAAATTTATATTTTTTCCAACTGTAATATACTGCTTTCGTTAGCATAAAATATCAATTCCTTTGAATTTTTAGAAAAATACTTGATTAGTAAAACGCAAACAATTAGTTGACATAAGACAAAATTATGACTACACATATCTTTAAGTCAGCAAGGAGCAAATCATTCATGTATCTTGGTAAACTTATTTATAATTTATAAGGAAAAAACTATTCTTATTCGTATTTAATTGTTATTTTATGACTAATTACAACACATTTATTTCTTACTTTTTCATCTCTTTCATATAAAAAGGTTATTTTATTAGTTTTATGGATAGAAGTGAAACTTGTTAGTTTCTTATTTTTAAGTTACAATAAATTATAATTCTTTTGATGTATCAGTTAGTATAACATTGCTGAAATTCTAAGATAAATGCTCTGATCTCTGTGTGATAAAAATAAATAAACTTCAAAAATATTTTAAGAAATATAATGCACGCGTCATTCTGATTCTAAACACAATCTTCCTTTTTAGGACGTATGGTAATACAATAGTTTCCAAATGTGCAGCTCAGAAAATAATTAGCCCCAGTCCAGAAATAAATCGAAAAATTCACACAATAATCGAATATTCTTTATTAACATAGCAATAAAAACCATTACATTTGAAAATCAATGTAAGATCAATCCCCTCTCCCAATAATTTACACTCAAAACGTGTAAAAGGCCTCCACAGGTATCTGCCGTATGCAAAATCTAAATAAGTTTTTGGAAATTATAATTTAATGGCTAATCTTTATTTTTGCTCGAAAACGTATAATTTTATGACATATTTTCGTATTAATTTTCGAGCAGTAGTTTTACAGGAGGAAACATACTTTAGGAAAGGAGAAAATTGATGTGCTTCGAGTGACACAACACCGATTTGCAGTGGAGCACACAAGGGGTGGGGTCCGAACCCCCCCAAGTCCTAGATATTTTTCCGATTGATTATAATTATATGCATATAGTTATATTATATAAAATTTAATTAATTACGTGTTATTAATGATTGATTTTATTAATTAATGCTAATTATTTATTCAAAAATTAATTTTTTACTGTGTTTTGTTCCCGAAAATCGACAAAATCAAAAGGAGCATGATACAAGAATGGTGAACTTTCGACCCCGGACTCCACCCCCACCCCTTGAAAAATTCCTGTGTGCGCTACTGCCGATCAGTAAATACTTCTTAAGATGAATCCAAATTCCAATAATGACCATTTCTTCATCATACTTGCCTGTTATAAAAACAAACTATTCTCTATAACAAACCACTGATGAAGGTATTCAAGTGGTACTCTATTTCAGGACTTTTGATTTAAACCCTGAATGAAGATTTATATGTGTGAGCATGTTAGAAGAGAAAACCTCTAAAATAATTGCAAAAATTGAGAATTATGTGAATAAATGTATCGATGATAACTTGAACGAATAATATGGATGTGATGTGGAAATTAGAACACTGAGGTGTTTCTTATACAATAGCCACGAATCACTTTATTTATAGTATTTTACTAAAGATAGAAAATAAAAATTTAAGTATGAGTTTATTTATATAGTTAAGTTTATAATAGCTAAAACTTTTGCAGTAAATTTAATTCTAAAATTTAAAAGGAAACAGAGTATTAGACGAATTTTTTTATAAACGTGAATAAATGAGTCTTTCACACATACACAAAAAACAAATCACTAATTACAAAAATTAAATTAAGCTAATAATTTAAAATATCACTTGCCTGTACAAATTCATTCTGATATAAGAACGAATTCATTTACCTTTAAAATGTACATTAATATTACCAATAAATATATATTATAAAAAAACATACATTTTCTTTATTTATAAGTGACTTCTTTTTCTTACATAAGGATAAAACTCGAAACATGTAATTAATTTTCAAAGTATTATTAATCACAGTAAATGGATTATTAAAAACTTATATAACAATTTTTTTATTTGTAATTGAGTTCCTCATTTACTAAGCTCAAATATATATTTCTTCTACAAAATTGAATCCATTAAAAAAATATTTTGATTTAAGTGAATGAAAAAAAGGAACAGATTGTTATTTTTACAGTGAAAATTTCATACGCAAGCGAATTTAACTATTATACTCAAGACACGGAAGAAAAAACTACCTGAAAAACAATCTCCCGAGTGGCAAGTGGCATGTAATTTACGGAGTTCCTGTCCCTAAAAGGGGGACGTACCTCCTCATCAGAATTGATAAATTTAGAGCCGAATTTATGGGGTGACATAAAGAATTAATAAAGATTGAAATAATTAAGATGGGCAGAACATAACTGCTGAAAAAACAGTAGCGGTCGAAGTCCGCTCACTGATGGAAAAATGCCCTGCTTGCTGCGTTCTGATTGGTCGAGACCGATCAACGCAGAAAGTGAGCGTGGAAAAGGATTGGGTCGATCCGAAAATAAACGACCCGAAACAAGGAGATCTTGGAATTAAAAATAATTTGAAGATCCCATAGAAAAAGGGGGAGAAACAAATTTACAATCTCCCGAATGGGGACAAAACTTTTATGTTTCAATGAACCACTAGGGCATAGAAAAATGCTATAACGCCAAACCAAGCAACCCAGAATAATGACGTCATTGCACATCTACCAATGACAAGCTACCTCTTTTCCTTTGTCCGTGCCGAAGAGGAATGCCCAAGGTGTGAGGAACTCCCAAAAAGTGCTCTTTATTTAACGTTACGCGTCCTGTAGATCAGAGGTGCGCAAACTAGGGGTCGCCAGAAGTTTTTTGGGGGTCACCAAATTTTTATGAAATGCATTATGCCTGCATGCTGCATACCATACAGTGTACATATAAAGAGTGAAACGCCGTCACTTACTGTTTAATTGCAATTTCCTGCTGATCCCTCTTTCTTTGACCGTAATACGTAATGTATGTAAAGTGTGAAGACGCAAGTTTTTCACTCCGGTAGATGACGCCCTCTTCGCGGTAATTCGCCAGTTTTACTGAAAAGCGCCTATTTGCCTACGGTGCCCACGGGCATATGGCTCGCTTTGCGAGCCTCTATCCCATATCCGGAGAGTAGATGTTGAACGACTTGTGAAATTATCATGCTAGTGAGTAGTAAGTAGTTGATTGGTCGAGCCAATAGTTGGGGAAAGTTCTTAGTCCATGCTGATTTTAGAAATCTTGATTGAGAGCTGAGTGAGCGCTCTCTGATTGGATCATGGCGGATGAGGATATTGACTCTCATTGGCTGCTCAATTCTCTCAGAAAGAAATTTAAGACTAAGGGGGAGAGGCGAGCCCAGAAGCAGGGAGTACGATAAAGTAAAATGAGAAATGAAAAAATTTAGCAGTGGGTGTGCAATATAAATTGCACCAAATATTAAAGCTATGGCGGATTATGTGAATCTAGAAGAATTCTTCTCGGTCTTTTAGTAGAGTCTTGAGGATTATAGTTTGGTAAATTAAGCATATTTATATTGTTGGTAAATTGCAGAGAGTTAAAGAAATTGTTTGCAATCTTTTGGATGTAAGATTTAAAACTGTTAATTTTAATGGCTTTCCGGATGTCGTCGTTTCTCATATATCTGGTTGCTTTTACAATCATCCGGATGGTAGAATTTTGAAGAGTATCTAAAATATTAATATTAGTTTTAGCGGCGTATCCCCACACTGGGCACCCATACGCTAAAATTGGAGGCATAACGGCTGTGAAGAGAAGCACTTTATTATCTCTAGATAATTCAGAATTCCGGCCAATTAGAGGGAATAATTTAAACATTATTTTCCAGAATTTTTGTCACGTGTGTTGAATGTGTGTTTTCCAAGTGAGATTTTTATCGAAAGTAATACCGAGGTATTTAGTACTTTGAGACCATGGGATTGTTATGTTTTACATGGTGGGTGGTGGTGGAATTTTTCGTTTTTTACTATAAAAGACGGCGGCGGATTTTTCAACATTAATGCTGATTTTCCACCGGTAGTAGTATTTTTCAAGTAATTTAAGATGTTTATTATAAGTGCGAAAGTAACTGAGGTGATTCTTTTGTATGTAGTGTGTGCGAACATGTTTAGATTTGTGAGTGTGTAATCGGGGATATCATTAATGTATAAATTAAATAGAAAGGGGTCCCAGGCCACATCGCAGTTAATATGTTTTGAGATGGAGAAGGTATTCTTGACTCGAACCTGATAGGAACGGTAATTGTAAAAGTGGAGTAGGTGAATGAGGGGAGGAGGAAGGTTGTGCGAAATAAGTTTGTAAGTTAGTCCTGGTAGCCACACATGGTCGAAAGCTTTCTGGATATCCAGGAAAACTACGCCGGTGCTCTTTTTCTTTTGAAAGCCCTCAGAGATAGCTTCAGTTAATTTGAATAGAGGGTGAAGAGTTTATTAGTGAATCCATATTGATTCGGATTAATAATATTGTTAGTATTTACGAAATTTTTTAATCTAGTGAGAATAATAAAAGCGCATTTTTGTCCAACGTATTGATGTTATACATACTGTGTCGAACGGTGCGCACTGAGCATGCGCACAGTACGAGATGGAGTGGTAATCAAGGGCTATGGGAGTCATCTTGTAGACATGCGTACCAAGCCAAGGCCAACCAAACGACCAAAAATTATCACTGAATGTTTTACTGCACGTTTCCATGTAAAGTTGTTGCATGTAACAGTTTGCCTACAATAGTTTTAGTTTCTCCTCGAGTTTTATCATGTGACGTTGTGTGATTATGATTTTTTATATTTTTATCGGGCTTTGCTGCTCTTTGTTATCAGGTATGTGCTATCATAAGAGAAAGATATCTGCTAATTTTATTGAATTTCTCGAAAAAAATGATAATTTTTTTATTATTATTTTAGTTTAAAAAATTAACCCCTATATTTATAATGGATAAATGGGATAATACGTACACCAGGTACAACTTCAGCTAACAAATGAACAAATACTGATGAGGAGTCTCAAAATTCTGAACTAAATGCCCCATCTAAAAAAATAAGAAAATATATTGAGGAATTTATAAAGTATGGTTTTACATTTTGTGTTGTTGATGATGAAGAACGCCCGATATGTGTCATTTGCAACGAAAAATTAGCAAATGAGAGCATGAAACCAGCTAAATTAAAAAGACATCTGGAAACTCAACATAAAGAACTTCAAAATAAACATGCCGATTTTTTTTAAAGACGAGCTGAAAATCTGAAAATTCAAAGTGCAAATCTAAAGAAATTTACAACAATACCTCAGAAAGCATTACGAGCTTCTTTAGAAGTTTCTTATCTAATAGGAAAAGCAATGAAACCCCATACAATTGGAGAATCCCTTATCCTTTCAGCAGCAACTAAGATGACATCAATTATGCATGGCGATAAAGATGAAAATGAACTAAAAACAATACCATTATCAAGAGATACCGTGTCTCGGTGGATTTAAGAAATGTCACGAAATATCGAGTCAGAAGTCATAAAACGCATACGAAATTCATTTGTATTTGCTTTACAACTGGACGAGACTACCGATATTACTAAAATGTCACAACTAATTATTTACGTTAGATTTATATTTTTAATGAAGATATAATAAAAACGTTTTTATGTTGCAAAAGTTTGGAAGGAAACACAACTGGGGAAAAATATTCGAAGTAATAAATGAATATTTTAAAGCAAAGTCCCTTACCTGGGCAAACTGTGTTGCGGTTTGTACTGATGGTGCTGCAGCATTAACAGATTCGAACAAAGGGCTCAAAGGCTTAATCCAGAAAGTGGCGCCTCATATGGTATTTAATCACTGTATGATTCATCGGCCAGCTCTTGTTGCAAAAGATATGGATGAAGAGTTGCACAACATATTACAAGACGCTGTTAGTTCAATTAACTACATTAAATGTAACAGTCTTAAGAACCGTCTCTTTTCAATACTTTGCAATGAGATGGGCTCAACGTATGAGAGATTATTGTTACACACCGAAGTCAGATTGCTCTCACGTGGGAAAATACTACGACGGATATTTGAATTGAGAAATGAAGTGTACATGTTTTTAAGCGAAAAGAAACATAGATTGGCGAGTTATTATATCAATGAAGTTTGGCCAGGAAAGCTGAGCTATTTAGTTGATATTTTCGAAAAACTTAACGACTTAAATTTGAGCTTGCGCAGGATGAGAATTCAACTATCATAACTTCAGCCAGTAAAATTCAAGCTTTTAAAAATAAGCTTAGTCTCTGGCAATCTGAACCGAATAAAAACAACACCGACATGTTCCCTTGTTTTAACGATTTTATCAAGGAAAATAATACAGATATATTTACATTTAAAAACATCATTTCCAATCACATTGAAAAGTTAAAAGAAAATTTTTCGAGAAAATTCGAGGATTTTCCTGAAAATGACCTTGGTTGAATTCGCGATACATTTTCCTACGACATATGCAGTTCAACTCTTCAAATTAGTAAGAAAGAGCAATTGATAGATTTTATTAGTGATTATACTCTTCGAAATCAATTTAAGACTCAGCGTTGCCAAAAATTTTGGTTATCCGTGGAAAAGCAATATCCCGTTCTATGCAAGAATTCCATCAGATTACTAATACAATTTGCACCAACGTATTTATGTGAAACTGGATTTAGCAAACTAGTTTCTATAAAAACAAAATACCGCTCTCGTTTGAACCCTGAAGATGATATGCGAATTGCAATTAGCAACATACATCCGAACATCGATGAGATAATAAGAAACTTGCAGCCACATACATCTCATTAAAAGGTAATTTACTGATTTTTTTTATGTTATACAAAAAATATTTTCTCTAAATTATAAATAATATTAATATGTGTCAGAAATAATGAGTTTTTATTCGATAAAACGAAAGAAATGCGCCTATTTACATCGTATTTGTGAACATTTATCTCTAGGGGTCGCCAAAAATTTTCTCTCTACAACAAAAGGGGTCGCAGTCGAAAAAAGTTTGCGCACCACTGCTGTAGATGATGTCCCAAACGACCTCCAAAAAAAGGCACCTGGCGGTGATCTCCATTTCGGTGGTGTTTAGTTTGCACCGATTCATTACACATTAATTTAATATCTCTAAAAGATTACACCACACACAAAATGGCGAGACTAAGATAAAAGGAATTTTATTCGAGCGTTCTCCATACGCTCTCTTCTCACTCTACACATACACTGTTTACACACTAGCGCCCTCTCGCGACAAATATGCACCTGTTGTTGTGGGCGTCACAAAAACCATTTGTTCAACACTGAACATCCACCCCCGGGTTGAATGACACATTCAACAACTTTCACATAACACAATAATGCACAAAACCAATGATACACATATTACAAAGACAATAATACTCAATACAGAAAACACTAATACTCAATAAAAGTAATATCGTTCAATACACAAAAGATAAAGTACTCAAACACACAAAATTGAATTGAAAAAACACACAAATTTGAAATTTTCACATACATTATTCACTTGAAAAAGGTAAAATACAAAGTTTAGTTATTGGACGTTTAAAAATTCCATTTTTAGTTTTCACTAACACTACTCGAATTTTATTATCTTTACCATGATACACTTCAAGAATTCTACCAAGAGGCCAATTACACACGGGTAAATTATCCTCTTTCAGAATTACCATATCATGTATTTTTACATTATTCTTTTCAAAATACCATTTATTTCGATTCTGAAGTGTACTCAAATAATTATTTGACCAACGTTTCCAAATATGTTGCACAATTTTTGTTTGTTTTTGCCACACTTTTAACCTATTATCAGACACTTCAGTTAAACTTGGCTCCGCAATGGCTGTGATGGGACGACCAACTAGGAAATGACCAGGACTCAAAGCGTCAAAATCGCCAGGGTCACACGACAAGGGGTAGAGGGGACGTGAATTGAGAACTCCCTCAATTTGGTTAAGAATGGTTAGAAATTCTTCGTATGTAAATCTTAAATTACCCATTACACGCCTGAGGTGATATTTGACGGCCTTCACTCCAGCCTCCCACAGGCCTCCGTGATTTGGAGCTCTTGGGGGAATAAAGCTCCACTCAACACGTTCTTCACACAAAATTTTACTCAAATTACTAACACAATTACTCATAATTTCTCTAAGTCTTTTTAACTCTAACTGTGTGCCAACAAAATTGGTAGCGTTGTCTGAAAATATACGCTCCGATTTTCCTCGTCTGCTAAAAAATCGCTTTAACGCTGCAATAAAAGCCTCACTAGATAAATCGGTAACTATTTCGAGGTGACACGCCTTTGTCACCATACACACAAAAATGCACACATAGACTTTATTTAAAACTCCCTTTCTTTGATTAGGATATTTAATCCAGAAATGTCCACAAAAATCTATTCCCACCTTGTTAAAGGGAAAACTCTGAGAAATTCTCTCGGCTGGTAATTGACCCATAATTTGTGAACAAGTAGCGGGTTTTGCCTTAAAACAAATTATACAGTTATTCACAAGTTTTCTACACATATTACGACCATTTAATGGCCAGAACCTTTGTCTAACAATAGACAGTAAGGTTTGTGGACCAACATGCAAATGTCTCTTGTGAGTCATTTCAAGAATTAAATTTGTTAATCTGTGATTATTAGGAAGAATTATCTGGTGTTTTTATCAAAGCACAATTTACTGTGGGCCAGTCTACCTCCTACTCGGAGCACATTTTCGGAATCTAAGAATTGTGAGAGATTTCTAATCTTACTTTGAGGGTTAACCATACCCTTACAGGACAAATCTTTTATTTCCGAGTTGAATTCCATTTGCTGGACCAGCTTCACAAGGGTAATTTCAGCTCGTTGAATTTCACACATCCTTAGTGGCCCAATTTGTTTGTTGGAGGGCCTTTTGCAATTATTGATGAACCTGTAAATATAACTGAAAATACACAAATTTTTCTGAAAATTATTAGATACAGAGAGGATATGGTTCAAAAGGTTGTTGTCTAAAATCACAGTCAAGGTTTTTCTCTCAGTAGGTTTTAATTCCTCCAAATAGGCACTTTCATCACTAAGTAGCACATTGTTGCTCACAGGAACAGTATTTCCTTCTTGTAGGAAACTCGGTCCTTTCCACCACTTTTCACAGTTTATCAGTGAATCAGCACTGATGCCTCTCGTTAGAAGATCTGATGGATTGTCCTTTCCAGCACAATGACGCCATGAATCTTTGTCTGTTAAAGATCGTATCTCTTTCACTCGGTTGGCGACGAAAACCTTCCATCTGTTGCTGGGACCTTGAATCCAACTCAAGGCTATAGTCGAATCTGTCCAAAAGTAGTTGGTTGTAGATATTTTCTCATTGAGAACACGTGAGATTTCTTTCGCCAACCTCGCAGCAAGCAACGCTCCCATTAGCTCCAAACGTGGAAGGGTTAATACCTTTAGAGGAGCCACACGGCTTTTGGAAGCTAAAAGATGTACCGAGATTTTGTCAAAGGTTCTCAATCTAACATACGAAACAGCTCCATATGCCTTAATACTAGCATCTGAGAACGTATGTATTTCACACTCCGGACAGTTCACACTATCACATTGCAGGGCATATCGAGGAATCTGAAGTTCACATAAGAAAGACGCTTCCGAACACCATTGTTCAAACTTCTCTCTAATATCAGGCAGCAACTCTTCGTCCCAGTCCGTTTTTCTCTGCCATATTTCTTGGAACAAAATTTTAAATCTTATGGTGAAGGGGGACGCAAATCCCAAGGGATCAAATATCCTGCCTGCAGCCATCAACAAAAATCGTTTAGTGTTCTTTCTTTTTTGAAGGAAGTCTAAGAGACTGGTCAGACGAAGACTGAGATAGTCTTTTTGAGGATGCCATAAAAGCCCCAAAACACGATGTGGATGGTTCACGAAATCGTTCATATTTAAATGATCAAAATGTTCCAACTGCCATTGCTTCATTAACTCACAGTCATTTGAAATCCACTTCCGCAGGTTCATTCCTGCTTCACTCATGATTTTTGCCGCCTTGCTCGACAAATCGAATGCTGATTTTGCATCATCTTCACCAGTGACGAGATCGTCCACATAAAAGCAATGATCAAGTGTTCCGCACAGTATCAGGATACTTTTCCATGTACTTCCCTATATGCGTCTTAATCGTTGCAGCCAAAAGAAACGGAGACGCGTTCACGCCAAAAAGAACTCGATTAAATCTGTACACCTGCACACCATTTTCGCCGTCATCTATAAGGAACCGTACTACATCTCTATCCTTTGGAGCCAAAGAAATTTGAAGAAACGCTTTTTCCACATCAGCTAAAACAGCTATTTTGTTCGAACGGAAGGAGATCAATAGGTCTAAAATATTAGGGTTCAAATTGACTCCATGGAAAAGGCAGTCATTTAATGAAAGTTGTTTTTCTTCATGAGCACTAGCGTCAAACACTAGTCGCAGTTTCGTTGTGAGAGATTCGTTTTTAATTATCACTTGGTGAGGAAGATAAAACACAGGGTTATTCGTTGGAATAAAGGGATTTGTTACCTTCTCAATTATTCCCTCATCCAAATAATTCTTTAAGACCTTACAATACTCAGAATACAACACCTTATCCCTTTGCATTTTCCTCATAAGACTTCCAAGTCGTCTTTTCGCTAAACTAAAATTATCACTTAACTCATTACTATCTCTTTTCCACGGGAGTTCTACCTCATATCTACCATTTTTAAAATGTACTCTCTGCTTAAACATTTCAAAGCTAACGTCCTCCTCACTACTACAATTCTCGTTTTTGACACCAATCGATTCTAACTCCCAAAAAGACCTTAATGTTGTATTTAAATCACTATCTCTAATTAATCCGCAATGAATATTGTTATCCCTCACCTCATCTCCTACACTTCCGCTAACTACATATCCAAAAACAGTATTTTGTAAAAGTAGTCTTGAATCTCCACAATAAATTTGGCCTGGTCTCAGTAATTCGTAAAATATTTCCGCGCCTAACAACACATCAATTTTACCAGGAATATTAAATTTATAATCGGCTAGTTTAATTTCGTTTGGCATATCTAGCGACACATTTATTATTTGTGACGGAGTCAAATCGGTTATCCTTCTTACAACTAATAAATTTAGCTCCTTTTTTGAAACTTAAATCACCGTTAAATATGGAGGTCGTAACTCCTCCATTTATTGTCATTGTTGACTCATTTAAACAAGATACTAGCAAATTAATTTTCTCATTTTTTAATTGTAATCTATCTGCACAGTCTTTCGTAATGAAGTGTGACTGACTCCCTACGTCCAAAAGCGCTCTTACCTCATGTAAAAGGCCATATTTGTCCCTTAAGAAGCACTGGACGCTACTCAGTAAAACGGTTCGCGTTTTATTCTTTAAAAAGCTGGTTGCTACGAACGACTTGTTTTCTTCATTTTCACCTTGGGGTGGAACGACGCAATTCGATCCTCCCGGTCCCCCGAATACATCTGCGAGCGGGTTGAGAACTGACCTTTGAACTGTTTGGTTGTCCCGCTTTAGAAAATGAATCAAGCGATGGTGCGGTTTCCCACAAAAACAATTTTTCGCACAGCATGTTTTCACACTACAGTTAGGGGAAAAGCACTTGAAACACAAATGATTAGCCTTTACGAAATCCACTCTTTCACTGACGCTGAGAGATTTAAATTTTGAGCATGAATACAGTGGGTGGAATTCTCGTGATTTGCAACAAAAACATTTCACATTTTTAACAGAAGACAGATTTACGCTTGAAATATTTTTTGCTCCACGATGATTATAGGTCTCATTACGTTTAAACTTAGGAAATAAATTCTGTTCTCTAATTTTTCCCTTGGATGATATAAAAATATCACACTCGCGAGCTAGATCTTGTGGCTTAAACCACATTTCGCCCTGCTTAATGCTAATATGCGTATTTAATTCTCGGTCTAATGTCTCTATTATCTTATCTGAGATTACTAACTCACAAACTGACTTGAAATCATTGACCTCCCGTAATTGGCAATAGTAATTAAAATTCGCACTTAATCTAGACGCGAATTGAACATAACTCTCGCTAGGTAATTTTTGGGCCTTTTTAAATTGATTTAAACATTCATAGGGGGTCGGTTGAAATTCTTTTAACACAATTGCCTTCAACTTATTATAGTCACTTAAATCTTCATCTCGAAGATAAATCATTAAGTTATTTGCCTTTTCTCCTAAAATATTCAAAAGAATTTCGGGTTTTAATTTTTCAGGAACATTTTTAGTTTTAAATGCCTTTTCTATAGATTGAAAAAATAAATTAAATGACTCTGCTCTTAGTGGTACCGGGATTGTTAAGGTTTTGATACTTTTAATCAAACTTTCAATATTACACTCGGTTGTAATTAATTGATTTTCATTTTGTAAAGGTAAACTTTTGCCCGATTGATTATGTAATTTCGCTATTTCTAACTCCTTCTCTAACTGTGACAGTTTAATTTTTTCAATTTCTAGTCTATTTTCGTTTTCATTTCTTCTATTTTCGTCTTCATTTCTCCTATCATTTATCTCCTCCAACACACAATCAACAATAGCCTGATACGTTTCCTTATCATTTTTATAAATCTCACTCTCCTGTATTAATTCTCTTAAATCTAGAACTTTAGCATTGTCTGGAACAACTAATTTTAATTCATCCGCAATACTCCTAAGTTCATCCTTTTTAAATTTACCTATACTCATTTTCACAAAGTAAAGTTATCTCAATCACCAATGAAAACAAATAAACCACAATTTAATTATCTAAGCCACAAATCAAAGTTAACTCAACCTCAAATTAAAGTTATCTTAACCACACATGAGACACATATAATCACAATAATTATCTCAAAACACAATTAAAGTTAACTCAACCTCAATTTAACACTTATAAATCATAAAAACTATCTCAAACACAAATTAGACACCTATAAATCACAAAATAACTATCTCAATCACAAATTAGACACCTATAAATCACAAAATAACTATCTCAATCACAAATTAAAGTTATTTTAACCACTTATGAAACACATATTTTTCTCAAAACACAAAATATAGTTAACTCAACCACAAATGAAACACATATAAGTCACAAAATAACTATCTCAATCACAAATTAAAGTTAACTCAACCTCAAATTAAAGTTATTTTAACCACTTATGAAACACATATATTTTTCTCAAAACACAAAATATAGTTAACTCAACCACAAATGAAACACATATAAGTCACAAAATAACTATCTCAATCACAAATTAAAGTTATTTTAACCACTTATGAAACACATATAATTTTTCTCAAAACACAAAATATAGGAAAATTGAAGACTGACCTCTCACCAAGTGATAACTTTCTCTCCACTAAAAGGACTCTTCCTTTCTTTTCATTCGTGATCGTTGAGTACACTACAATTCCTTGTTTTCAGTCCCGGCCATTTCAGGCTCTGACGGACCATTGTTTAGTTTGCACCGATTCATTACACATTAATTTAATATCTCTAAAAGATTACACCACACACAAAATGGCGAGACTAAGATAAAAGGAATTTTATTCGAGCGTTCTCCATACGCTCTCTTCTCACTCTACACATACACTGTTTACACACTGTTTTTTCACACACTAGCGCCCTCTCGCGACAAATATGCACCTGTTGTTGTGGGCGTCACAAAAACCATTTGTTCAACACTGAACAGGTGGCTTGGATTATCTGAAATGAAAAAATATGGTGGATTCTTTTATATGATAGATCAATGCAGGTATTGAACGAAGGAATAATCAAAATTTTGATTTTTGACAAAATGGCGTCTATTTGAAAAAAAATTGTTCGTTTTTGACTGAAATTTTCGCTTTAAATTGTTAAAAAAATAGAGTAATAACTTTTTTAAATCTTATTCCTTCATTCAATACCTGAGGAATATATCTAAGAAGATTGTGTAAACATTTGAGACCGATCGGTTGAGCCATTTCTGAGAAATCGAGATCATCGACTTTGAAAATACCGTTTTGAGAAAAACGCGTTTACAGTTTCAGAAGTAGTTTACACATAGTTTTAAATTTTTTTTCCTCAACTTACATGGTATCATCTATTTCAGGGCCTTTTGAGGGACCTTCTACAGTATCGGTAGCTTCTAATAAGTCCAGTTGATGTTGTCGTCTAGCCATTCCTCCTTTTCGCGTGCTCCCATGCTCTCTCGCGTCGGAGATTATCACACGCTGTGCGTCCTCTTTGTCGATATGGGCATGAGCTGCAATGCCTAATGAAAGTCATAATTCACTCATAAAGTACAATAATGATTTTGTACCTTCATTAACCCTATTAGTGGATACCTTCCTCCTGAAAAGTTATTCCGAAAGCGTTTTACTCTTATTTTGCTATTCCCTTCAAAATTGTAACAGACTTCAATTCTTTCCCCCTTTTAAAACTTGGGAGGTCGAAAGGGGACACTTTTATGACTTAGTTCGGCGTCTTTAATCAGTGAGAACCAGGATAGAAATCGTTTACAGCTAGCTGTTAAGTTGCCTTGGGCAATCTTGTATGAAAACCGTAGTTCTACTGTCGTTTTCCCCATAGATTCAGTCACAGTAAAATTAAAACAAAACGTAGGGAAAAAAAAAAAAACATGAAATAAATGGCGTGTTAAAAGTTGAAAAATAGTTATATTTTCTTCAAACAAAATTTATTTTTCTGCCATTTTTTAAAAATTAAAAAAAAATATTTTGGTATTGCGATTTGAACAAGAAAAAAGCATCCTGTATTCATTTTTGAATATGAGAGTAAGAAAACGCGCTCACTTTCCTGTTTTTAAAAACAGTTATGAGGTAAAAAGAGTAAAGGCCCTATCTTTTTTTTTAAACAATAAGACGATGCTTACGATGATTATATATATATTTATGAAATAAAACAGATCTTTCTCTATTCAATTATATTTTTAATTTAGAATAACATAAAATGATTTCAATACTTTTAATTTATTTAAATTTAAATCATATAAATGATATTTTTATGTTAACTGAATATTTTTCGGAAAAAATCTAAATTTTCATTCCTAGTGTTCTCCTTTTCGAGCTTCTTGTATTAAATAAAAATTTCTTTTCTACATCGGCATTTGTGATGGACATAACACACATTCAGTCAATAATTTTTAATTTTAATGGGGGATATACTTCTTCAAATGCGCATGACAGTACTTCTAACCATTTTCTACTCAAGTTAAATTTCTTATCTTTCTGTTTCTTTTATTACAAGGAAAAATGTCACACATCGATAACTACATTTTCACACAATTCAGTCATTACAAATTCTATTGTGAGAAAAATTCTCCCTAATTAATTTTGTCTTTCAAAACAGTACACTTAAAACAATTTTGTTCAGTGAAGTTAACCGACAGTTCCACAATGTATTCATACCAAATTTTAAAAACAAATTTAACACTTGGAAATGAATCCTGTATTAAATTTTTCAGTATACACAAATATTTCCTGCTGTAGGGAAGATATAGTATGAGATGTGGTGTGCGGTTGTGAAAGAATGTTTTCGTACGCGTGTAGACTATTTTTGAAAATTTAAATATCACTGAAGCTGATCATATAACTGCAAATGAGCCTTATTTTAATGTGTGCTGGTATCAAAGTAAAACACTTTACAATATTGAACTTCCTATGGGTTTATACTCAATATCAAACTATTCGCAAAATGGCTTACAACTTCTATTCAAATTGTAAAGAAACTGAAATATAAATATATCTTACTGCAGTCATTAATATTCATAATATGTAAGTATCCTATTTCCCCACTTATTTCTGTACATTTTAAAAACTGTAGCTGAATGCAATTTTTTATATTTATAAACGAGGCATAAAAGCTCACACAGTCGTAAAAATGTCTTTATCATTTTTAAATATACTACTGTAAAACGTATATGGATTGTAAGATCAGTTGTAAAATCCTAAAAGCTTTTAGAGGAGCAAAAAACATGTAATTTTGGATGGATCAAAATTTTAATCTAATACAAAAATATACTTGTTATTAAGCAAATACATTTGAAAAATCAAACTTCCTTCTGAAATAAACGTAATTGAAAGAAAAATGTTTAATTGCAAATGAGTGGAAATACATGTTTATCTAAGGGGTATCCCCAAAGTGAGGTAATCCTCAAACTTAAGACTCAAACTCAGTGGCAAAACAATCCATGAGGGCCAGGAACTACTGTGCCCATCATAATACACGTGACCATTGGACGCTGAGGTGCATGAACAGATGTCCCGATTTGGTGGTCTGTCTGAAGAGAGACCTTCAGTGTTTAAGACCAGAAGCAAGCTTGGTACTCATTTATCGACCCAATGTAGCGGGGATGAAAGGCAGAGTCGACCTTGCGCAGCCCGTTAATAGAACCCCAGACCTGTGGTGTGGAAGCACTAAACACTACCACTCGATCCTATTCGGTGAAAAATAAAATTTAATGTTTGAATCTTATATAAATCCCTAATGAATGAGGGAGTCCAAACTTTTTTTCATGTAAACTCTTTAGATGGAAATGGTTAATTATGAACATTTCACAAGTGCATAAATTAAAATTAACCGTTATAGTTTACATAAATTTTTAAGGGTGCAAAAGGTGTATTTCGACTGCACGAATTAATTTTAAAAGGAATACGGTTACGAAAAAGTAGTACAAATCTATCTAAAGTAGGGTTGGTTATCTTACATATTGTAAAACACAACAATGTATTGGAAGCCAATTCCACAATTCGTTGTTATAAAAATGTATGGAAAATTACAAGATTTATTTTTGCATTTGTAATTTATATATATATAATTTTTTCTAGGAACTTTAAAAGCTAGAGCGGCATCAATCAAAACCGCGGTTCTCTCTCTGTTTTTCCAGATCGCCACTGACTAAGTCGGTTCTGCCATAGTAAGTGAAAAAGCAGGATTTTGTTTGTCAAGATCATTTTATAGCAGACTGCATTTTTCATGTATTTTAGATGGTCGTTTTATATTTTCTACATCAATATCTTAATGTCTGAATTTAAAATTACGTAAAATTCTTGACATTCGCATCAATGACCATGATAATTTTTATTAGTATATGAATGTGTCATCAAACGATTACATGACTAATATTAACACATTATTTTAACCATTTAATTAATATTACGTATAACATAACGCACACAAATTTTCTGAACTTTAAAATAAATATTTCGAAAACTACTTCAGATATACTGAAAATTTTTCATTCCTACGCTTTAGCTTCTCAGTTTTGTTTCTCTATGTAAGAATTTATTGTAATTGTATATTCATCAATTTTTTTAGTATATTTTTTGCTCTTAGCATGCACTTTTCAACTGAATTGTATGAAATCTTCGAAATATATTAAAATATACCAAAGATAAAATATATAGCTTTTAATAAAGCTATATAATAAAATTTAAAATTTTTATTATACTCAAACAATTGCTAAAACTTATGGTAAATAATTTTTAACTACGCGATGCATTTTTTTTCGAAATTTCAAATGGAATTTCTAACATAAAATTTCTAGCTTGATACGGTCGAGATTTCAAAAAATTTCCAGATTTTAATTACTTATTCAGTTAGCCTTTAAAAAAGATAAATGTTGAGGTATTTTGTATAAATAGATATTTTTTAACAATAATTCGAATGTTTTTGAATAGCTCGAATTTAAAATTGATTTTTATGTTTATTTATATGAATAAATGTCTACTGTAAATGTTTCCGTATATATTTTTGATTACCATTTATTGAAACATTCAAGTTATAAAAAAAATGTGTGAAAATCTTCATTCATGTTGTCTTTGATGTAAATTGAAGTTTAAGCACTTAAAATTCAAATATAATTCGGTGTATTTTAACAATATATAACTAGGCACTGTACTTAAACTTCCCTGAACACTTGGGCTTTGAAATCTAAAAATAATAATAATAATAAATCTTAATTAGTTTTTATTTTCGTTATTATTTTTATCAAATTGTAAGAAAATGTTTCAAATGATTTGATGAAGTTTAAATTTATTCATTTTTAGTGGTTGGAAAATTGAAAAGGTTTCAAATTTTAAAGAGTTTGGAGTTTTATTAATTTTTTCGGTATCTTATAATAAAATAATCATGTTTCAAAAACTGAAAGCTTTGATTAAAATAAGAAAAATGAAGCGAAAGAATATACTTAAAAAAAGATAATTTGTCTAACTATATAAAATAGCAGATTGCACTGACACGCTCCAACTTGTTACAGTCTCAAATTAATATGAAACCAAAAGGGAATTGTAACATATTTTACTTATGCGTAGGGACTTTTCAAAACTTTTAAAATACGATGTAACAAATAAACACTTCCTGGGGTCTAAAGAAATTTCCCCTCGATTTTTTACGATTGCCCCAGGGTCAACACACGGGGTTTCCTGCGAGCCATAAAACTTCCTATCAGTGTCCTGCTGTGTTGCTTCCACCGTCCCCAATTATCTTTCAAGATGTTAAACCTTTAAAAGGGGGAAAGGATTTGAGAAAAGTGCGGCTAATCCGCTTTTGAAAACGTTACTTGAAGGCAGAAAAATCCGTGCAGTGCATTTTCGAAGCATCTTTACACTGACGGAATTTTCCGTGCTATCCGGTTAGAGGGTTAAACATCCCAGCTGCAATGTAAGCCGCTATTTCAAGAACTTTAGAGCCACATAGAACAATTTTTGGAGTTATTTTCCATATTAACTGATTATAACTCTCGTTATTGTTTTGTGTAAATCCACCAACACACTTTTCCAAAAATTTTACATTTCTAAGGTCTTTATAAATTGGATATATAGCTTCAGCAACATCAGCTGGTAAAGTTGGATAATCATGGATGTAAGAAGATAATGTGTCTGTTGCTAGCACTTGCTGCCACATTACGGAGATTGCTGACATTGAACACATTTACGGGCCATTTTTATAACTTTTAAATAAAATGTACTCCAATATAAAACAAAAAAAATCCCAAAAAACAGGTTTGAAGAGAACGAACGACTTTACAACGAGGCAAAACTCTTTTAGACTGACGAAATACTTTTATTGTAGGTCATAATAACTGAATGTGACCTTGAAGTACTTAGTCTACCTATTAAACAACTCGCCTTCTAAGAGAAAATACAATTGAAAAAGGAACCTCAGATAGCGCGTGTAGTGAGTGCAGCTGAATTATTGAATACTTAAATACAGTATGTGCATTCAGAAAATGCAAAATAAATAAATAAAAAATGGTTTTTTTTTTTTTTGAAAATTCTAGCTGCGTATAACCCTTAATGTGTTCTTTGAGTGTAGACCAGTGCTTCTCAAACTTTCAATACTTACGATCATGATTTTCATGCCCCCCCCTTTTCAATCATGATTTTCATGCCCCCCTTCATACAATAATAATGTATTGAATTCAGTTATAATGCACTTTGACGCTAAAGCTACAATACGACTTTAATTATGAACTGCACAAATTATCAAGATAGGCATTAAATTTTGCAAATAATTTTGTATATGACAAGCCCATGGGGTCACTAGTAATTAATTAACTTGTTCTTAACTTAATATTGCGAATTAATGATCAAATACATTGCGCAGTACTGATACATTTTTATATAAGTATATTATATCATGTATCTCAGAATGTATTTTGTTTTGATTCATTTCAGTAAATTTTAATAATATTTTAAAATAATCTTTTATTTTTCGACATGCTTGCACCCCCCTTGTAGAATTATTGCGCCCCCTAGGGGGTGCACCCCACAGTTTAAGAAACCCTGGTGTAGACTTTTCGATTTAGCAATTTTTTAGCAAGCTTTTGATGCAATTATTGACTGGTGCAACATCACTTGAAATATCTTCGATATGGTGTTTCAGAACGTGAATTCTTAGAATTCATTATTTCTCATCATACTTATTTCTGATTTCTATTATTACTTATTATCATTATTATTTTTTATCGATTTAGATTATATTTCAAATAATTAAATATTTTCCTTTTATCATTACATGGCACAATTTTTCGTACATCCAATGCTGTCATGTTCTCGTTCTTTTTTTTTATGTAAACGAGTTATTTTTTTTCTTGAGCCTATGTTTAATTTATATTTTCACTGCTTATGCATAGTTTATTGTACTACTTTTTCAGACTTAATTTAAGCACATTACAGCTCTTAACCACTTAAATTAAATTTTTTTCGAAATTAAACCGGTTTTGTTATAAATTTTATGAATAAATTTTTTTTTTCAAAATATATTCCATGCTACATATCTTCATAGTAAACCGAAATTAATCGATTTTTTAAAAATTTTATTCTGTTACATTGTTTAACCAAAGTAAGGTAGATATTCCGCCTTCGACTTTCATCTCTCACTTTCGGAGGATTGGGTGGCAGCGGTAGCCTAATGGTCAAGGTATCTGATCGTGACCGACTTGTCACTTCGAACCCAGTACCACTAAAGATCCACCGTGAAAGGGCGCGATTCACGTTAAATCTGTCTAGAGCTCAAACGTCCTCCCGTTGGTGTGGTGTGGTAGGAGAAGGGGTGCCAGCTCAGGTATCGTCCTCTTCACTTGACGGTGGTTCAAAATTACGAGGTCCGTCGCCAAAACAGGTAGCTGAACAGTGCGACGTCAATATTCACTCCCTCACTGACTCATTTGGGGGATTGGAGGAGAGGTGCTCTCACCTTTCAGTGTACATAAATCTTTTTGCAACCCCTTTTTTTTACTCGAGGACGTTTTGGATGTCTTTGAAATAAAGAAGATCCCCCATTTAAAGCAGCAGCTCCTTTGTTTGAAGAATAGAGTGGTGACTTGACCATTGGTTAGAATTATTTGATCCATCCCCAATTGCTCTCTCGTTGCTTTGAAGTGTTTATGAGCAATCAATAAATTATAATGAAGTTTTTACTAAAAGAATCATTCAATCTGTCTCCGCTCAAAGATCCATGGTGGAACTAGAACTGCAATCCACAATTTGATACAAGTTTCGAAGCCAATGAGCTCTTAACCATGAACGCTGAATTATTGTGGCTCTATCCCAAGCTTAAAAACTTTAACTTCCACCTCAAGAAATTGATTGAAATCATTTCCAAGGGTGGTATGTAGTAGGGATAAGGGTGATTCTTTCCGAAAAAAATCGATTTTTAAATCGATTCGAATCGTAACCAGATGAATCGATTCACAAAAAATCGAGGTCTAAAAGATCGATTTCTATGGAATCAATTTTTTTTTCAAGTCTGCATTTACAATGTAAATATAAATCCATTTTATGAAAAACAAGAAAGATACTTTAATTACCAATCTGTTATCAGTAAAATAAAGGATTTTTTAGTTCAGAAATTCGACAATTACAATTATTTTTATTACTATATCAAAATATCAGGTATAAAAGAAGACATTTATTTTCTAAATGTATTTGTTACATTAAAAAGTTTAGAAAATAGATAATATAGCTTATAGTTCCCAATGCTTAGTACCTATATTTTATATTTATCCAACACCCGTGCTTGACTTCTTGACCATTTGATGCCGAGCCTCCCAGTACCGACTGACGATGTCATCAGCTGGGTATTCAGCGAGTCCAGTGCATTGAGGCAGGTGGTCGCCATCCATTCTGGCATGGCCGCAGAGTGGGAAGGCCTCGTTAGCAGCTATGTCAAGCCAGTGGAGGTATACTCCCAAAAAGTCACGTCCTGTAGTTACGCGAAAGCGGGCAACAGTCTCGGCTCTCTCCAGGTGCCTCGGGATTGGGCCCACAGTAGCCAGAGTTTCCCATGGCTTTACAAAACTCTTCGTTTTTTGGGTCATGAGAGTATATTTGCCAATATGAGTGAAGATGATGTTCTTTGTTCTTCTGAGGGTCAAGGGGGACTTCCAGTTGAGTCGACTCCGCTCCCTGCTTGGCTTTTTGGTCAGCCCTTTCACTGCCGGGGATCCCAACATGACTTGGGACCCACTGTAAAGCGGCAGTCCAGCCATATGAGATGAGCTCTGCAATTTTAGTTAGGCACTGAATTGTGTTAAGACAGTCAGTTGATGTATTACTGCTTCATGCTAAAATTGCAGCTTGGGAGTCTATGAAGAAGTTAAACTTTTGCAGGAGTTAGGCCAGCAGATAGTAAATGCATTGTAGCTTCACAGACAGCCAAGACCTCACCATCGTAGTTGGTGGCGTTCTTTCCCACGGCCAATGAGCCCTCAAACAGCCTACAGAACCAGCCCACGCCGACTCCATTTGTTTCTAGCAGGTATGAACCATTAGTGTAGATATGGATCCACTCATTTGCTGGATATCTTTCTTCGATCATTTCCAGAGCGCAGGATTTGAATTCTTCAGGAATGGCATCAGCCTTATTTGATGTCAAGTTAGTTAAGTTGAGCCGTTTAGATGGAAGGGCAGTAGCGACTGTGGAGTAGAACTGTATAGGAGCACGGCGAGTCATTAGTAGCGGAAGTTAGTTGGTGTTTCTTCATAAGAAGTTCCGCATGTATAATCTTAATATCTGTCTATAATAACAACAGTCTGTCAAGTCTACTGGCATCCAAGCGGTTCCTCTCATAACTTGTGATATTGCCGACAATCGAAAAAAGGCGCTCACATGGAACAGATGATCCCACGAACTCATACACATCATGGCTATTGAGTGAACGGGATGATTACTTATTATTTATTACCCTCAATTACTTATTATTCCGTAGCAAACACTAAAAAAAATAAATATTTATTTCGCTAATCACAGTATATTATGCCGATCAGTCAATCAATGCATAAGCAAATGACGCAGTACAGTCGGTCGAAAAAATTGTTGAACACCGTGACCCTTTCAAAAAATGATTGGAAATGGAAAACGACCTTTTTTGAACTGACCTTTGTTGAAATCGTCTCATTTGAAATTTATCATGAACACCCCATCTCATTTGAAATCGTCTCATTTGAAATTAATCATGAAAATTGTCACATTTGAAACTGTCTCATTTCAAATTAATCATGAACACCATCTCATTTGAAATTAATCATGAAAACTGTCTCATTTGAAACTATTTCACTTGAAATTAATCATGTAAACTGTCTCATTTGAAATTAATCATGAACACTGTCTCATTTGAAATTAATCATGAAACCTATCTCATTTGAAACCATTTCCCTTGAAATTCATCATCAACACTGTCTCAGTTGAAACCATCTCCTTTGAATTGAAAATCATCTCCTTTGAATCGACACCCATCTCCTTTGAATCGACATCGTATTTTTGTTCCCCCCTTTTTTTCGTTTTAAACGGCTCCTATTACATGACTCTTGTCCCCCTCCTTTTTATCCAAACCCTGCCTTTCAGATCCGCAAGGAACGTTCCAACGGCTCTTTTTGTATGCATTGTGTCCCTTTTCACCCGTTTTTATGCCCCAACGTTGTGTTTAGGGTCTCGATTTGAAAGGGACACAAACTATCCCAAAAGCGTTAACATGATGGAGAAAATAAAATTTTTCAAATTTCCCACCAAAAGATTTTTCAGGGCCGAGAGAAAATTTTTCATTCCACCACAGAGCGACGATTGAGACAGGGGTTCATCCACAAATGACATGCTGGATAGATCCAATGACATGCAGGACAGGTAAAATGACATGCTGGACAGGTAAAATGACATGCTGGACAGGTAAAATGACATGCTGGACAGGTCCAATGACATGTTGGACAGGTTAAGAGACATGCTGGACAGGTCCAATGAAACAGAGGTCTCCCAAAAATAGTTTTAACACGGGGTCCAATGACATGCTGAACAGGTCCAATGACATGCTGGACAGGTCCAATGACATATTTGGTGAGAGGGTCACCTCATTCCAATCTTGGTGACGATTCACAGGTAATTTGATGCATCTAGGGGGACCACCTCATTCCAATCTTGGTGACAATTCACAGTGATACATCTAGGTGAGAAGGCCTCCCATCTTGGAAACGATTCACAGTGATGCATCTAGATGAGAAGGGGCGATTCACAGGTTCCAATCTTGGCGTATGAATGGACCAATCTTGGTGTATGAATGGACCAATCTTGGTGTATGAATGAACCCGAAAAAAGAGGGGGGAACTGCCCCCCTATTTTCGGTCTTGAAGATTTTTGCTAAAAAACATTTACTGTGCCAGAATTTGAGATGGAAACAAGACTCCAAATCCTGACAGGCTTAACAAAAACATTTAGCCATTCAAAAGCACTCCGAAGGTATGAATGCTGGCCTTTCTTAACAAAAAACATTTAGCCATTCAAAAGCACTCCGAAGGTATGAATGCTGGCCTTTCTTAACAAAAAACATTTAGCCATTCAAAAGCACTCCGAAGGTATGAATGCTGGCCTTTCTTAACAAAAAACATTTAGCCATTCAAAAGCACTCCGAAGGTGTGAGGTCAC
>BMAU01006876.1:0-227500 GCA_019973935.1 Trichonephila clavipes
ATATTACATTATAGTAAACAATCTAATTTGACTCCTTATTTGACTTTCTACTACTATAACCCTTTAGTACAATGAAATTATTTACGAACAAAGACGAAAATGTTGATGTTGGTATACAAATTCACTGGATTGAGATTTGAAGGGGAAGTACGTTGAACACAATTAATTAAAATGTTCTTACACTTGATATTAAGCAGAAATCAATAGGTACAAAATAAAAATTTATCAGATTTATTATTTCTATTTATTTTATAACAAATATAAGTATAATGCAGTATAATACAGTAAATAACATGTGACGCTTAAACTCATAAATGAGGTATGCAAGGCAGACAGTCTTAAACTTTTAAACATTAATATCTATTTTTTGAATTATAAATACTTTCAATTTCAATTTAATTTAACACCAATCGGTGCACAATGTTTTTTGGTTAACCTGTCTTTAGCTAACACAAATAGATTCGACGGTTTCCCAACACGTGAACACGCAACATATAGTTGCCCATGAGAAAAACATGGATTTTCCAAATCTAAACCACAAATGGACATTGTTTGACCTTGAGATTTATTTATAGACATGGCGAAAGCTAAACGAATTGGAAACTGTAGCCTTTTGAAGGGTATGGTAGAATCTGATGGTATCATCGGAATACGTGGCAGCAGGACCACTTTTCCTTTAAACTTCCCAGCCAAAATGGTTGCTTCAAGAATGTTTCCGGTGATCTTTTTGATGACCAAACGCGTACCGTTACATAATTGAGGTGGATTCAAATTACGGAGGAGAATAATAGGGGAACCAATCTTTAATCGAAGATTATGTGGTGGCATTCCAGGGATATCTAATGAATTTAAAAATTCAATCGGAAAATTTACACTTTCATTTTCATCAACAACAGTATCGATTGATTTAAAAGACATCAGATCGCCTGGTAACAACTGTTGTATCTGGAAGTTAATTTCATCAACATCAACGTTTTTGGCTGCCAAAATCGCCCGTTGACTAAGCCATTCATGATTCAAATAATTATTCTGTATATCCGGGAAAATACTCTGAATCAATTCATTTTTATCCTAAACAACAGTGCAAAAATTGTCTGGTAGTTTAATGCATTGCGTATTTAGTTGCAGTTCTATTTTACCGTTCCCAATATGTAGTAGTTGTTCGGAAAATATTTGTGCTGATGGATCATTTTGCAATTGTACTCGCATATTTATGGTCAATCCAAGTGTTTCAACACTTCGCCATAAGAGAATGATTGTTTCAAACATGCATTAATCTCATCCGCGAAAGTAGAGCGAGGTATAACCGGTAAGGTCTGCCGGAAGTCACCAGACAAAAGTAAGATAGCACCACCGAAAAGTTTATTATTGCTGTTTAAATCTTGCATAGTTCTGTTTAATGCTTCAAGTGAATATTTGTGTGCCATTGTGCACTCATCCCAAATTATGATAGAACTCTTCCGCAACACTGCAGCTATTCCACTATTCTTTTGAGGTTACACATTGCATCTGGTTTATTATGAACGTCCAATGGCAGCTTGAATGTTGAATGTGCTGTTCGCCCACCATCCAGTAAAGTAGCCGCAATGCCTGACGATGCTACTGCTAATGCGATTTTTTGTTGCGACCGTATTTTGGCAAGAATCAACGATATTAAAAATGTCTTACCGGTTCCACCGGGTGCATCCAAAAAAAACCGCCTTGTTCAGCAGCAACAGCCAGCATAATCCGATCATAAATAATTTTTTGTTCTGCTGTCAGTAACGGTTCACTGTTCATGATAATTGTTGCTAGACTTCCATGGTCATATTGATTTTCTCGTTGTAAATCGGTATTGACTAAGTCGGTGGCTGGACGATTAGGTGATGGCATACCATAATGATTAAGTGGTAAATTTGAAATAAGAACACATAAATCCTCGATTAAGACCAATGCTTCATTGTACATCTCTGGTGTATAATCTATGTTTTGGGATTGATTTGTTTGTCTAATTCGGTGCAAGATGTCTTCTGTCATACAATTTTTATATTTTTCCCACAAAGTTTGTGCTTGCGAGGGATAACATGTCGTCAAAATAATTGCAAACAACTGACGAATGTTATTCGGTGTTGATGTCAACGCAGCATCAGCAAGCGTTAAGTCCCAATGGTTATCGTCTTCTAGCAATTGCAGTTCACGACATGCATCCTGGTATGTATTGAATACTCGACCATTAACTGTTCGTAAAAATTCAAAAGTCGTTGGTCCGGGAACATTCACCAATAACAAACGTAAATAGAAGCACTCACGTTGCTTTGGATGTACCGTGTAAAGTCTCCCCAATGTCTTAGCTTTGAATATGCCTGTAATGGAAGGATGTGGTTTTCCTTGTTTCCGTGGCTCCCATTTTTTACTGGATTTGTTCCATGTGAAATAACGTGGAACATCACCATACACCAAAGTCTTCGCGAATTGGCCAAAAACATCAGGGTTTTGACACAATGTAAAAAATTCAGTTAGAGTCGTTTTCGGAGCTTCGAACGCTCTTTGGAGAACATTTTCTTCAGTGAAATATACACGTTGACCGTTTTCAAGATGTATTGCCAGATGTTCGACAGCAGGATCTCTTTCGTGGATGGGAAAGCTGAGAATATGCCAAATAGCTTCATTGCTGCTAATGTATCTGCCCATTTGGTATCGTGCTATTTCGTCATTTTTATTAATGTTTTGTACTTCAAATATGGCCAAATCACTGCCTTTGTTTACATAATTACAAATATACTTAATTGATTTAACAGAACTGCAAAGCTCAACATTGATATGAGCTTTGTAAGTTTTTGAAAGTAGTGGTGAGTATGGTACCACCCACTCATTATCAAACTCAACTTGATTTGGAAAGTTCGGCAGTCGCATTGTAAATGTGTGGCCACCATTCTCAGTACTTCTGCGGCGATACTTTGGATAACAATCAATATCCGTGATCGTGTCATTCGTATGCGGCTTTGGGAAGTTTTTTTTACATTTTCCATTTTCCATGCACGGTGACGTCATGTTGAAAGCACCGCATGGCCCATGGATCATGTGTTTGGTGACAATATCAAATAATTCTTGATCAATTAATGGGTCTGGAATTTCGGCTGAAATTATTTGATCGATTTCTTCAGGACGGATTCTATCTTTAAGCCAAACCAAAATGTGGGCATGAGGCAAACCTCGCGTGGCCGCGGTAGCCGAGTGGTATAGGCATCGGATCGTGGCTGGCTTTGTCACGAGTTCGAGCCCAGTACCACTAAAGACCCGCCGTGTAGGGCAGCGATGCACGCTAAATCTGTCGAGAGCTGAAACGTCCTCCCGTTGGTGTGGTGTGGTAGTTAGGAGAGGGGGGTGCCAGCTCAGGTGTCGTCCACGTCACTTGACCATGGTTCAAAATTACGTGGTCCGTCGCCAAAAGCCCTCGTGTAGCTGAACAGTGCGACGTTAATCTTCACTCACTCACTCACTCGAGGCAAACCTCGCTTTTGCCACTCTATCGTATACAGCCAACAACGTGTGATACCAAAAATTGAATATTTAACAATAAAATCAATTAAGGATTTCAATTTTTGTTTAAACACACGTGCAGTTAAATCATGACGATGAATGGCTTGTTGTCCTGGCAATAGTAAAGTTTGTATCTCTTCCCAATTCGGATTACATGTGAATGTAATAAATAAATCCGGTCGGCCGTAATGACGTACGTAAGTCATCGCATCTTGCATGTATTCCTGCATGTTCCGTGGACTGCCGATGTAGCTTGAAGGTAAAATGAAAGCATTACCGATGTCATTGGGATTTAAATTTCCATCGATGTTTCCAGCAACAGCATCTCGTAAGTGAATATATTCTTCCGATCGTAGTTCTGCCTGATTAAATCGAAGGAATCGCAAGCGTTCGCTTTCGACCTTAGCATACATATCAACAATGTATTGATGGAACAGCTGACGATATCGAAGGATATAATTGTCTTGATGTTGTCTAACCATTATTCGGTGTGCGTAGTAGTTCATTGAGCTAACTTTATTATTTCTGTAATCACCTAAAAAATAAAAAATAAAATGCAATACGAAATTAAATCAATACATATAGTAAGAAAGTAAACAGATAATTGTCAAATTTACCGGTATTTGGATCATACTGTTTGATATTAAGGAGATATTCATCTTGTCCTTGCCAAAATATCAATGGATATTGTAGTGCGTCATATGAACGGTGTAGATCCGAAATCGTACTGATAGTGTTGTCTCGCCGTGTAATTTTTATAGATCTTTTGTCAACTGGATCACCAACCATGATAACAGCAACCTCATCAACAGTTGGAGCGTTGAATCTACCAGAATGTTCACCTAATGGTACTTTGTCGGCTTTTATGACGATTTGATAATTGTCATTTTGCAGTCGTGGCGAAACTCTTTTGATCAATTGAATTAGTTGATTGTGATCTTCTAAAAAATTTTCCAATAATATCACAATTGCTCTTTCCTCTGCTTGTTCAATAAAATTATACAGGCACCGAGTCGTCACGCGCTCTTCACAATCGCCCATAAAATAAATTTGAAGAAATTTCGGATTGTTATCAGGCATTGGCATCAGTGATCCGATTTTTATGGTACACCTGGCCTTGAATTTTGAATGTAGTTTCAAAATTACGTCCATCGGATGCACGATCGCAAATTTTAGTTGCCCCAAATGACGTCATTTGGAAGCAAGAATTAAATTTGCGTATCTTACGCAAAAATAATTTGGAATCATCTGAATTGCCAGTAAGAAGGATAATAAAGGCTCCGGCGGAGCGGGTAGAGGTGACAGCACAACTTTTCCTGATGCGCAGCACATGCCGGCTGCTTCATTCCGAAATTTCAATGCATGACAATATTGACATACTTTATTCATTCCACCGATAGCAATTTTTGAATGCGCTGAGTAGTTAATATCTGGTGAATATTCAAAAGCAAGCCGAACGAATGATGCACGTGTTAATGAGCGGCTGATCCGTTGCCTTTGTCGATCTAGTGCTCGTACTGTAGCTATGTTTCGTTCTCGTGCCACTCTTGTTCTCGTAATATTCTGTTGCAGACGTTCGTCACGCTGTTCTTGAGATTCTCGTGCACGACTTTCTGCAGTCCTGATTCTTTGAGCTGCATTTCTTGTTTCGATTTGTTCTGGTAATTGCTGAGCTCTTTCAACACGTTTGCGTCGCGACCCTTTGCTGCTCGCGTTGTTGAGGTTAGATTTTTTCGGTGGCATTTGACTGAAAATAATAATTTAACATTGAAATAATAAGTGCAAAATAATTTTCAATAGAGATTAAATAAAAATAATATAAACATTTTTGTACAATTATTGAAAAAGTGTGGGGAGTTTTGTGCCATTTTCTCATTGATATATTAATTAACTTTTATAAAACTATGTGATATTACTTACATGTAAATTGAAATTATTGTTCCTGTGCTCCTACTGTGGCTATGTCTCGGTCTCCTGCTGCTCTTGTTCTTATGATATTCTCTTGAAGACGTTCGTTACACTGTTCTTGAGATTCTTGTGCATGACCTTCTGCTGTACTGATTCTTTGTGCTAGATTTCTTGATTCAATTTGTTCTGCCAACTGATGGGCTCTTTTAATACGTTTGCGTCGTGCCTCTCTGGTGCTCGCGTTGTTGAGGTTAGATTTTTTCCGTGGCATTTGACTGAAAATAATAAATTATCGTTTAAATATGAGAAAAAAAATTGAAAATCATTCTAATTAACTTTTATAATTATGTGATAATACTGACATGTACATATTTAAATTATAGAGTTTAAATAATAATTTCAATAAGAATTGAAATACTAATTTAATCGTTTAAATATAAGAAAAAAATCTGAAAAACTTGTTATCATAGCACATTGAAATAATAAGTGCTAAATATTTTTTAATAGCGGTTAAATGAAAACAATAAAAAAAAATATTTGTACAACTATTGAAAAAGTGTAGGAAATTGTGTATCATATTTTTGCATTGACATTTTAATTAAATTTTATAATTATTTGATAATACTTACATCAGTCTAAGTAACACGTGGCCGGCTATGCTAACACCAAAAATTTAAAAAGTGGAAATAATTGAATTATACGGTATTTCGTTCACTACAAAATAAATTTAATTAATTTTATAGCGTCAACAACACGTGGTAATTATGCTATTAAAATATAGCTTATATGACACGTTCGTAGATTTACCATAGCAGCGCCATCTATTGATTACTTACTCAACCCAGTCGAAAGGTATCGACATCTGTTAGAATCATTTGGAGTTAACAGATAATTGTGACTGTCAAATAATAACAGACAATAATTAGCAATAAATTAAAATTGCGACTATAATTTGAGATTTAAACTATCCTATCTCTCAAGTTAGATCGAACTGCACATGGTGTGCGAATTTTATTATAATCGGTAGAGTGGTTTAGAAGTCCATTGAGGACAAACATTGTGACACGAGATTTATATATATTAAGATATATATATATATATATATATATATATATATATATATATATATATATATATATATATATATATATATATAGTTAAGCGTTACATTAGTTATAATATATTTTCAATCTAAAAAAAAATTTTTTTTTGAAAGTTTTAAATTTTTAGCGTATTATATACATTTACTTACATTATACAAACTGTATGAACCAATTTTCAAGATGTAAACATTAAACATTATTTTGACATTAAAATGCTTCAGTTTTATTCTATATATTATTTGTTTTAATTTTGAGTAGTGCTTTGCCTTTAGAACAAAAAAACAATAATGTTCTTTTCTTATTAAAAACTCTATCACTGTAATTAATTACTCACCATTTTACAGTTGTTGTTTTTTCATTCCTGATTTATTAAATTTAAATTTAGATTTTATTTAATAACTAAAATTAATTAAATTTATATTAATCAATAATGAAGAAATTTAGGCTTTTGACTCTTTCTACTGATTGCTTATTTAATAAATTAATACTTATTTTTTTATAGGTTTTGGTTGATTATAGTTTTAAAATATGTTATATATTAAGTGAATATAGATGAAAACTATATTTAATGACAACTTTCATTAATTGTTATTTAAAAATTATTTATAAGTAGGTTTGTATGAAAAAAGTGTATCCGAATTTGCTATGAAGATTATTAAATGCATGCTTAAAAAATCTTTAAACCGATGCAACCAAGTTTCTTTTTAACGCGTTTTAATAAATTTTTGTTGTTAAATTTTGTTTGGTATAAATGTCAAACTTTGATATTGATACTACAACATAAGAAATATTCTCTAGAATTCTTTTGCAAAAAATGCTTTAAAAAACCTTTAAAAAACATTTTCTCTTTTACTAGGATTATAACGGTATCAAGTTTGGACATTCGTATAGAATTTATTCTTTAACAATGTTCGCCACCTGAAATCTAATAAAAGTTCCAAAATATGTTCTCATGTAAGCTTTTTATTATATTCACTGTTTTGTCCTAGTCTTATACGAGACTCAGAGAACGGTAAACCAACAAAAGAATGAAATATTTCTTTTGGAATACCAAAGAATAGGAATAAAATTTTAAAAAGGGAACACAAGTTCCGAAAACAACTTTCATATGATTTCTTAAGGAATTTCATTCGAAACACAAAGAAATATGCAATGAAGAATGTTGCGACTACTATGAATGCAATTTGTATGCTGGGAGCAAGACTTCTTTTATATTGAAAAAGCATTGTTTGTTAATTAAACTAAAGTGTATGTATAGATATGAATTAATTTTTAAATTCAAATGAACTACCGTAGTGGTAATTTGTATTCAAGCTTTTTCGTTTGTGATTCTACCGATTAGCTTAAAAAAAGCATTCTCGATTATGAAGATGTTTTTAATGAGCTTCCTTTGTTTCTGTTATTTGTTAGCAATAATAATCTGGATAATCTATATATATATATATAGGATAAAGGGTCTCCCTCACTCGCTCATCACGAGATCTCTGTAACTATTAGACTTACTGACTTGAAATTTGGCATGCATGTTATTTTCTTTAAGTACAGATTCACTAAGGACGGTTTTTAAAAAAATCGATTCCTAAGAAGGTTTGTAGTATGTTAAATAAAAAAATCCGGTTTTTGAGCTATTCACCTACTAACTTAAAGTTTGGCAAACATGTTTATTTTTGTTGTTGTTGATTAGCAATCCACAGAACCTGATTTTTGAGGAAACTGACACTAAAGAGAGGGATTGGTGGGAGTGTTAATTGAAAATTCCCGTTTTTGAACCAAGAACTACGGACGTCAAATTTCGCAAACATGTTTTTTCCGTTGAGTGGAATGGGTTTTTCAGAAATAGATTCCCAATGGAAAGGGGTGAAGAAGATTTCGGGCGCGTTAAAGGTTAAAGAAACTTCTCCACTTATGATTTCTTAGAATTACAAACTTGAAATTTGGAAATTTGTTTTCTCTATTAAGTAGGGATCCGCTAATAACGAGTTTAGCGGAAACTAACTCACAAGAGGAAGATAGGTTATGCGGGTGTTCTGGATAATATATTCCTGTTTCTGAATTATTAGACATCCAGACCTGAAATTTGGCTGAGTTCATTTTCCTGTGTAGAGATCCGAAAAAATATTGAGTTTGCGGGAACCGTAAAAGGTTAAATACATTTCCGTTTTAGAATTTCAAGTCATTCTTTTCTATTCAAAAGACGAAATCTTAAATGTTTTCAATACAGCCAAAAGCTTAACGATAGAATTTAGTTTAAAATAACCTATAAACACAATATTTTTTTAACATTTTTTTTAAAAATTAAATCTAAAATATAATATCATTTGTCGGTTCCAATTTTCTGCCGGCATTCTGGCAGTATATATAACCCTCTGTAGATAAAGGGTTCTTCCACTGCCATTTGGACACCCTCATAATCGATGTATTCATTTCCTTCAAAAAAGTGTTGCAACGACTTTAACAGATGATAATTAAATGGTGCAATATCAGGAGGTGGTAAAATTTCCCAACCAAGCTCTACAGTTTTTATACGGTGTTTCTTGCTACGTGTAGTCTAGGGCAACCGTGATGAAAAATCACACCATTTTTGTTGGCCAAAGATGGACGTTTACGTTCCTTTATTCAAAACATTAAGTTAAGAACAGTAGCCGGACATTTAATTTCTTTTCAGCAACTGATAGTTCACTATAACCTTGCTGTCTCTCCAACAAAGCAAAAAAACCTTCTTCTGATGCATGCTAGGTTTGGATGTGGATGGTGGTGTCTCACCTTTGTAAACATATGCTTTTGTCTGACCACGTGTTTACACTATTCACTTTTCGTCTCCAGTCACCAAGTGGTCCAAAACAGGTATCTGTGTAGAAGAGTAAGATTTGAAGAACATATCAAAATTCTGACCATTAAATTTTTTTCGCTTAATTCGTGCGACACCCAAACAATGAGTTTAGACCCGAACCAAGTCTTTTAATACAATTCAAAGTAGTAGTTCAATGAATTCCAAGCTCGAAATTCACTTCTGGGAAAGTTAAGATGGGATTTGGGACATATAATGGTCTTCCTGGCTTCAGGTTTCAGAGAAAAATCACCAAAACGACATTTCACAAACCACTTTGACGTGTCCCAGCTGTTACTGATTCCTCTCCAAACACATCATGCAAGTTTCTTTTTGCCTCTATCGCGTTATTAATTTTTGGAACTCAAAAAACATACATTCTCTTAAGTGCACTTTATCTTCACTCATGTTCACATTTATAGAAGTTTAAAATCACTTTCAAAACTTGAAAAAATGTGTATAAATCATCAATAGTATACAAATCTAACTTTTTAAATAGGTTTGAGTCGGATCCGAATTCTTGCTAAGCATCGACAACGCGTAAAAGAGCACGTGTTCTAAAACGACAGAACTTTTCCTTATACCCAATTATAAGAATGAGTGATCCGTGGCTCAGTTTTATCACCAATATTGTACTGGGCTAAATTATTTTTTAAGAAATTACATTTAATAATTCCTAAGCTCATTGTAACATTGTACTTCAACTTAAACACCAACCTCCCAAATGTATGCCTCCACTGCCAGTATTCATCTATAAATAAGGTATTCTCGGAATTAGCGATTACTTAATCTCTCCGTCTTTATGAAATTAATAGCTTTATTTTTTTGTTTGGATGAGAAGACACTGTATACCCTTCAGTACACTTTATACACTTCATAATTTAATTTATATGTATCGGAGGGAAGTAGAGAGAAATAATTTATCGCTATCAATGGAGTTGAAGAGATTCCCAATGTAAAAATGGTACATATAGAAGAATATTTATTATTATAATTTCCACGTGTTTAATAAACATTACACTGCTTTTAATAGTATTTGTAAAATTGACGTGTGTGTTACATGAATTATCATCTAGTATGCATTGTAATATTTATTCACACTTTATAGTACAGCTTTTAAAATAATTCATATGAATAATGTGGTTTCCTATTTAATAGCAGAAAAATTAAATATATATATATATATTACAGAAAGAGATAAATACAGATAGATAAATTTTCTAAATTGGACTTCAAACCTTAAAGTTTTAACAACCATATGTATAAGTTTTCAATCGCAAATCCAAGCATCATTAGCATTGTTCTAAATTATTACTTTCTAGTATTGTCTAGGCTGCTTTATCCTTACATCCTCTATGAAATATGTCACAATGAGAGTAATAAATGGAGTCTCGTCACATCGACCTGGTTGTTTGAATTGCTTTAAATTTCATAGCGTTGACTTCAAAGACTCTTTGAAATTCAGACGCTATTTGTCATAAAGAACTTTGTAACTTCAACTTTCCGGACGGCAGTGAAATGGTATAAATTATGACTTAATTCTAAAAATTACAAAGAGAATCTAGAATAAAATGAAATAAAAAAACAAGTTATTGAAACTTTTGAACTTTTTATATTTCTTCTGATATTGATCCAAAGTAAATTGAATAAAATAAAATATATATATACATAATATACTAATACAGAATATAGAAAATAAACTAATATGATATTATATAAACATTTAAGATATTAAGGTTTAGGTATGGAGGATTTTTTTAATATTTAGTACTCATTTCAAAAAAGTTAAAATCTTATTGAAATGAGTGAAAAAAGCAGAGTAAAGTACATATGGATAATTCTTGATATTTGTTATGAATATGTGCAGTTTTTAAAGCGCACTTTAAAAAAAGTTTTTTTCATAAAGTTAACATTTAGCAGAAAAAGATTCATTTTATTATTTTAATAATATGATGGTACATTTGAAAAGTCTTAGTAAGAAGTAAACTTGATAGCTTAAGGGCAATACAAATTAAATATTTAATATATATAAATCATAAATTTTATAATATAAATGGCATGTATAAAATATATAAAAAATTCATATGCAAATTTGAATCTTAGGACCAGTTTTGCTCGAAGACAATATATTTTGGAATGAATAACAATTTAATACATTAGAATTAACTGAAAACATGTTCCTAGTCCAAAAAGTATAAACTTTCTATTCTCCGTTTAAAAAATTGTACAATATTTTGTGAAACGAGACTACTAAATATCCTGTTTGATATATTTACAAGGTAACATAAACAAGCGTAAGTAACAGAATTTAAGAATGAGAAATATTTTTAATAATATATTTTGTCATATTTTTCATTAATTTTAAATAGATTTAATATATTTTTTATCAGAAAGAAGATTAACCAAGATATTTAATCAAAACTTTGATTTTTTTAATTTGATATGCTAGTTCTCATATTGTTGAAATTATTTTAGGATTTTTTTATGCATGTGTACACATTTTATTGAATATTACATAGATAGTATTTAACTAAATAATATTTTTATTTAATATGAAATAATGAAACACTAACATAAAAAAACAATAGAAAGAAACACTAATACTGCACACATTAAAAACTTACAGTTCAGTTACAGATCAGCGTTCGCTAAACTTTTTGACCTCCCGGACCACTAAACTCATAATTTAAGTCCCACGAACCATTACTAGAGTTTTGAGAATGTTAAATATATTTATCAAAAAAAAAAACTGTGATATAAGAACGTAATTATTGCATCTTAAACCATAACTTAATTTGTTAAATGAATATATTCCACATTTTTCTGGGGATCAGCGAAATTTTCTCGCGGACCACTATTTTGGAGATCTCTGGCTTAGATAATATATAACCTATTGTATTATTGATACATCATGAAACTGAATTTATTTTATTATTTATTTCGTTGTTTTATCAGGAGAGGGAACTTTTTCTTATTTTATAAGCAATGTATCCAGACTGTTAAGGTGTGGCCGAACTTATCAATAATTATATTATTATATAACAGTTGTTATTATCTATTTTCTAATCCATTTTCGGTAGATATAATTTTTCATTTATAAAACACAATTGTTATGACTCGATTTCGTGTAGTTATTTGGAAGTATTTCTTCACTGTTGTGTGTGTGTGATCTCAAACCATCTATTATTTTTGAAGAGTAACTAAATTAACAATAATATGATCAACAGGATTAAAGCTTCTTGATACATCTAGGTGCTCATGTACGACTATCATATTGAATATAATAACATTGTAAAATCCGGTATTTCATGTTACCAAACACAGATGAAAATTGTGTATTTCCAAATATCTAACATGTATTTGATGAAATATAGAGCTAATGTATCAGATACATTTATTATGAAATTCTGTGTTGGGGCAGTACTATCAATAATATTTATTTCCATGCAATTTTTCTTATTTAAAGTATATGTTTTTTTTAAGTGCTTTTATAGAGATTTTCCGCTTTAAACATGAAAATGCCTTTAGAAATTGATAAAATATATGCTTATGAAATCTAACTTAATCTTATGCTTATCTAACATGTATTTGATAAAATATAGAGCTAATGTATCAGATACATTTATTATGAAATGCTGTGTTGGGGCAGTACTATCAATAATATTTATTTCCATGCTATTTTTATTATTTAAAGTATATGTTTCTTTTAAGTGCTTTTATAGAGATTTTCTGCTTTTAAACATGAAATTCCTTTAGAAATTGATAAAATATATGCTTATGAATAACACGAATTTCAGATAAGCGTCTTAAACTGCATCAGCAGAGAATCGAAACTTTTCACCTTTTCACAACTGCCTCGGAGAAAATATTTCGAAAGACTCTAAACTGTTATTCTAACTTTGAACTTTTATATTCAATACTTTTTTTTATTTTCATATTGGAATGGAGCCATAATCGAAACTGTCGAGTCATGATTTCGCATATTTTAAAAAATGTATCTCAATGCTATACCCTGTATATCTAGATTTCATGTACAGGAAATATATATAAGAAACTGCAGTGTGAATCATTTCAAACGTACAGAAATGGAAATGAAAATTTGAGGAACATATTTATATGACAATAAGCAAGGGATACTGAGAAGTTAAATTTATATATATATATATATATATATATATGTGTGTGTGTGTGTGTGTGTGTGTGTGTGTGTGTGTATGCATATATGTATTTGAATAGATTTTTAATTAAGAGTAATTACTTTACATACATGAAATATGTAATAATATGTACTAATATACATCCCTTTATTAAACCAAAGATTTATAAAATAAAATTTTGGAGAAAAAAATTGCAATATACAAAAATAAAATTACAAAATACAATTTGCATCGAAAGTTTTAGTGAATATTTAAAAAAAAGTTTCATTCACTTTTAAAAGAATCCTTGATTGGCTGATTTATTTAAAACTCATAATTAAAAAAATGATACATTGATTTTGTAGCTTATAAAACGTACTTTCATTTTGTTTTTTCCAAGTAGCGGATGAACTTAAAAAAAGTTTTTTTACAAAAACGTCTTTCATTAAAAAATAATCATACGTTTTCTCTCCTTTAAATCTTATTTCATAACAAAGATTTATTTAAAAAAAATTTAAATAAGTTATAGTAAAACAGCAGAAATGTGAATAAGAGTTTACAACGTGTTATTAAATTCATCAGAATTTCATACCTGAGGAAAATAATTGTGAATATTTCTTCTAACCATCTTCATTCCCACATAGATATTAGGAGAATAATAATGGTTTGAATGCTAACATAAACTTACAAAATTGGAAAGTTCATTAAGTTTTATAAAAAAAAAATTTTGCAAGGTACATTAAGTATTGAACTGCAAATCTATATCTTGCAAATAGTTAGAAAGTGGCATTATATTCTACCTTCTATTTGAAAGATTATTTGCATGAAAATGAATTCATCTTCAAATATGTTTATAAGAAATGTAAAAAGAATAGTTTCATAAAATAAATAAATTTTCGATAATAGCATTCCTAATTCAATAAAAAATTTTTACGGGAAAATCGGAAATTAAAAATATTTGACTTTTGATAAATAAAAAGTTATGGAATTTCATTCAAATTAAATGTGAATGTACTAAAATTTGTATTAATGCTATAAATGATACAATAAAGTATAAAATTAACATTCAATTCGATAATTTTTGTTTTTAACAAGATGATACATGATTTTGTTAAGAAGGTATCGGTTTAAACTTAGAAATAACACAATGAATATCAGTATTAGAGATATTCTCTAGAAATTAATACAAAATTTAAATTGTCGAGGACTTGAAATTGTAAATGGTGTTCTTTCATATCTTGTCATTCTATTTTGTTTGTTAATTATATTCAGTAATGTAGATCTAATTTTTAAAACATGTAATTTATTGTTTTGAAGATGATTTTAAATCATATTTAATTGAGGTTAAATTAATGTTTAAAGCACGATAGAAGTTTTTTCACTTGAGATACTGCGAACATCTTACTTTTAATGTTTTATCTTCCCTAAAAAAAGCATATAAAATAAGACTGCTCATATAAATATATTTAAAATATAATAGTGTAATAATCTTGTTGAGTAGATAAAAAATGGATTATATTCTTTTAAAGAGCAATAATACGTTCAACAGCGAAATTCTTTCTTAAATGAAGGAACGTAATCTAGAATATTAATTTAATGTGCTAAAAAAATATATATAAATATGACATCAAAAAACAGCTTATTGTCTCTCGTTATAGATATATTTCTTTTATCCTCTACTATAAGGCCATATATGCATGTCATTATTATTTTTATTGCATTTATTTTGTTATCTAATTATTTTTACTGCTATTTTACTTAAGTAATACATTCTATATAACTCTATATACTTGTAATTATAATGTAAAGTAGCAATGTATTCTGTCAATATAACTGAATTTAATAAGATAAATACATGCTTATAACAAAATATTTACTTCATAATATTTAATCATCCTTAAACTTTTAATTTTGCTTCATTTCTACATAGGGCGCGACGAAAGTGATTCCTCCAAAACAAACATTGGTGGGAAAAAAAAGTGAGATTTTTCCTCTAATTTCATGCATTTGTTTCGAAACTATGCCATACACAAGATAATAAGTTGTAACAATGTAATTTCAACAGTAATAATCTGTCGTATCTGTGTTAAATGTGGGAATATTAGTTTATTTTGATGGAATTATCATTTGCTACACTCAAAAAAAGATTATTAGTTTAACAGCTGCCAAAGCGTATCACTTCTGTTACGATTACAAAATACACTACGAGGTCAAAAACTAGGCCCCACACTTATGCTACCGAATTTGTCCAACAACTATTTCCAAGTGGCTTCATGTCAAAAGAAAAGCAATGCAATTTTCTGTGCCCATGATTTGGAAGTGTCCTACCAATCACAATGACGACAATCGATTTGCGAGATGCGGTTCTGGAGGTTTCTTCCGAGAAAAAGAAACCGTGGCTGTTAATAAATGCTACAAAACTGAGTCTCAATGCAATTTTACTGAATAATTAAAATGAGTTTCCCTCTATGCATTTCACACAGGCTGTTACTTAAAAAAGGCTCTTCACCATAATCTAAAATAATGTTTGGAGATGCTCAACTACAGTAAATATGTCTGGCATATTTAAGCTGACCTAAGTGGTAAGTCTTTGTTGAAGGTTTATAGCTTGTATATACAAAGTATTGCTATTTCCTTTGTTTAGTAGGCAGCAGAGTGACAGTATTGCACTGCAGCAAGAGAAACGTATTTCAGAAAACATATTTTAATACTGGAGAAATGAATATGGAGCACCTACCTCAGGTAGAAGGGCATAACACCATCACTCATCTTTTGCACATCAAGCATGGATGCCAAAAACTTTGGAAAATAAAAGGATAAAAATAGACCAGATTTCATATATCTACATGAAAATTTCTCTCAACTCAGAGCAGCAAAAATTATAAAGAAGCATTTTTATGGGGTTTCAGATTAAAAAGAGTTTCATAGATCCCCAATATCAAGAAACTTCTTTCAAGTACATAAAGACGTAATTTTGATGTGTCCCATCAAAGTGTTAGTATATTTCCAAGGGAGTGACTAGGCCGGTTGAACTTCAAAGATTTGTTTGAGAATATATTAGCTTTATTTAAGAGTTCGACTGGAATGTTTTTAAGATCCTTTTTCTAGACTCTCACTTTGATTTCTTACTTGATAACTGCAGAAAGGTCAGTGGTGGACATGCGGCAAACCTTTTCATCTGAACATTACAATGATAGAGAAACGGTACGGGAGGAATCGGTTCACACCAATGTTCACTGACTACTGTCGAATGCCCTTCAGAGATGATCCTCACGTCAATTACAAGTAACAGTCCAAAAGAAATCTAAAGCCCAAAACAAATTATGGCATTTCTAAAATGTATTATAATAAATTTCTGCCTTTATATATGCCATATCTGCATTTTTTAAATAATGCATACGCATACAAAAAATCGTAGATATTGCGTTGTATTCGCTTTCAGAATATTCAATTTATTCTAAACTACGTTACATTCTTTCGAAAACAGAAACTTTATGAAAGTTAGCTGTTCGGTGTTATGTAGAGAGATAATATATATTTTTTAAATTTTATTTATCAGATTTTTTTTATTATTTTTTTGCTGTAATAGCACGTGTGTTTCCTTTCTTTGCATTTTAGATAATTTAATTAAAACTTATTTGCATACCTACTTTTCCTTATAATGATCCGAAAAAGTTTTCAATGCTAAGTCTGCAATAGCTGTGTTCTAACATAGGTATTCCGTTCCTACTATAAAACTCTCCCATTTCTTTGAATCTATGTTACATAGTAAAATGATTTTCTAATTTTATTAAATGATATTAAAGTTAAGTATCTGAGGGAAATTCCACTTTCTTCTTTTTGCAAAATTAGGCACGTTTCTTTAATTTAATTTTATTTCCTCCAGTACCCGATTACCGCTTTCGGACGACTAAATGCTTCAACGCTACAAATTCTTCCTTTGAAGGTTATATATTTAAGGTTTGAGTATACTTATTTGAAGTCGATTTTTCTCTTTAAATGTTTAATGATGATAAAATGAAAGAAGCAAATAATATATAAAAGTATTATAAAATTAACATTTATGTAGCACTAATCGTTTTCTTTATTTAAAAAAAACTTTGACAAGAAATATCAAATATGTCTCAATAGCACAAAAGTCTAAAGAGAAATATGTCTGCTATTTAGTAAAGAAAAAAAGTGTTTAATTGTAAGACGATTATAAATATTGTTATTTTTTTAAGCAAGTAAGGTTTCAAGAATCGAAATACTATTTTTATACTCCAAATCATTGTGTTACGAGAATAGGTTATTGGTGTATCTCACATTTACATAATTTTTGGAATAACTATATAATAGACTACATACTGTAACTAGATACATGTTGAGTAATTTAGGAATACTAAGATTTTTACTTTTTTCTTCGTCAGTGGTAAGTCAAATTTTGAGTATTCTTTGTAATAGAAAACTTTTTCTTCGTTGTGAATTAAAATTACAGGGTCTGCAATGTGAAGGTATGAAAAGAAAACTATTTCTTTTTATGTCAGAGACTCTTAAACTTTCGATCATCGTAGCCTCCTTTTATGTATTAGCCTGTTATTGAGGATCCCCAAGATTTGGAACACGCCTCTCTGAATTAATATTATTGATCGGAATAAATGTGTGTTCTAGTATGCATTTTCAATGCAGCTATCTTAGATGCTATATCTTTCAAAGTAGTCTGTAAAATGTAGAAATCTTGACATTAATTGGACCTTCGCGGACCCTTAGATGGACGCTGAGGTTCCCCGACGGTCCACGAACTACATTATAATAACCCCTGCTTTAGGTTAAAAATCGTTCATGATGTTATTATTTATTTAAAATTGTTCTTTAGTCTTTTGACTCATACATTGCCATATTTTCTGAATGCTCATCAACATACACAACTTAATATTTCCTACAATTATGTATAAAATAAATTTAAGGTATCACACTAACCTAAAATCATGATTTTTTTTAACATTGATAAAGTTCCTTATGATTTTACTTTATAGGCCATCTTATTAGCTTTGAAAAAATATTAAGTCTTTTATTTTACATTAAATAGAATAAAAACTATAGGTGTTTTAGTAAAAGCAGATGCAATAACTTTACATAAGATGTCAAACTTTAAAATGCGTTTACTCGAAATGTGTTTTTTAAAAGTTCAAGCGGGGACAGCAATTGCTCAAAAAGTTTAAAAATAATTTGCTGAAATTTTTTGTGTATGTTCTGTATGACAGTAGAAGTGTTGTAACCTTCAGATTTATCGATCGCTGTTTTATTACAAAATTTAGAGTTCTTTATGTGAATATAATCACTGTTTTTTAAGCAATTTCATACAATAGCTAAGATAAGGGGCTCTAGTTTTTGTAAAAGTAAAAATATCTCTTATCCTGAAGGTCATTTGAACAAGGAATAGCAAAGTAATACATCAAAATTGAAAAATTGAGAATTTGTTCATTCATTATTTGAACACAGCGGGACCGTTTATATAATTTTACCCATTTTTTTCCCATTTTAGTAGTAATAATTTATTTTTCTCTTCTTAATTTTAGCCTTCTTTTCTTAAAATGTACTAAATAAATCTAAAAACCACAAAAAATCTCTCTATCTCCATTTTTTTTAAAAAGTTGTCGCAAGTAATCGGATACCTTAAAGAGTTTTCATTTCATTTTTAGAAACACACGCTTTACTCACCAATGAAAAACAAATCACTCATTAAAATGCAATTTATGTTTAAATTAGATGTATAACTGGATAGTTTTCGATATTGATCACTACTTTGTTACTGTAATGCTTTTTAAGAAGTCAAGTAGTTGCCTATGTTAAAAAACAATATGACGAGAGACAGTTTTGCTTTAAATATACTGTCAAGATTGATAATTGATTGTCAATTATGGTAACTTTTATTTCTTTTAGAAAAATAGAAATATAATCAATGAAATATATAAATAGATTAAACATATGTTAATGCAAAAAAATCATTTAAGTTTTATCTGGTAATGATCCTGAGCTCCCAAGACTTCTCGTGGTAATTAATTTGTAATTTGTTTGCCTAACTGAAAACAACCGTAAACTTATGTCTTAATAAACTGTCAAATTCACGATTTTAAACCAAGATAATGCAATATTGTTGTAGCCGCGTATTCTGACCAATTACAAAAATCTTTACCGGGAATCATATGATTCTAAAAGATTTCGCATGACGAAACCTATAAAGAGTTGACATCTCTAAAACAATTAAAAAAAGAATATATTTGCAACATTTATCAGATGTCGTTTGTGAATGCTCGTGTGCATTTCTTTTGCTTGGTTTAGTGGCGTAATTTTATTTTTGTAGGAAATAATTGTGCATCTAAAAATATCAAAGTCTCCTCAATCTTTCAATGACTAAAACTACGCAACTATTCCAAAGTTTCCCTCTGCCAAACATCTTACGTCAAATACAATATACTACACACACGCACAAACAAACAAACACACATTAGCAAACACACACACATGCAACAAACACACGCTAACACACACATACACTACACGCACACACACACACACACATATATATATATATGTGTGTGTGTGTGTGTGTGCGTGTGTATAATTATATAAGCCGCATAATAATTATTAAATCTGCTTTCTTACTAAAACTATTTTCGACATTAATTTCATTCTACACCACTGAACACAAGAATTTTTAAATTTCTTTTGGGTGAATAGTTCCTTCCCGTGTTTTCCTTTCCCATAAATTTTTAATTTATCTGTAAGAAATTGCTTTAGTTCATTCATTAATGCTAACAAATTTATATTATTTTTATTCTGAAGCACTAAAAGCAATAAAGTCCAAAGCAGATGTATAATATTTGCTTATTAATATCATAATTCTTAAACTGCGTGAACAATTTTAAGGTACGTTAATTACCTTATAAAAAGTAGGAATGTAGCAGTATATTAATAGCAAAGTTTAGAAGAAAAAATGAGCAGAGCTACGTGACAAAAAAGCAAATAAATGGTTTCATGGAAGAATGGCTGATTTTTACATCTTAAAAAGATTTAAAAAATGTGAGCAGGTTTACACACAGAAATCGAAAATAGTCTGTTTATTCTCTGTGAAGAAAAATCTAACTTAAAAGAACCACTATATTTTTTCATCATTTGGCACTGTAATTTTTCATACAACTCTAAGTTACAAACATAATTTTTATATTGAGAAATGCAAGTAAATCATTAGATGCCACGATAATTACCAAGCATTAATTATTCAAGAATAATTTATCAGCTATGTAATCTTACCATTAATACACTTGCGTTTACTTTTAGAGAAACTAAATTTATTTATCATGCGACCTACTTCCTTTTTTTTTTTCATTTCGAAAGCTAGAAATCTTAAGTAGAAATTCTGAAGTATCTTGCGAACTTAACCAATTTCAAAATCCTTCTTAATTCAAAACTATATCAAAAAGTTTATTATCACGTAAGCAATGTATGTAAATGTAATCAATTAAAATGACTACATGATTCAAGAATGAATATGCTGGGGTTTTTAAATGATTAGTACTTGAGCACAACTGAACGAAGCAGGACAGAGAAATGGTATCTTAAGTCGTTTATAAAAATAATAGATAGCTGCTCTCTCATTCGGGAATCACATTTAAATGTTGGTTTTTTATGAGGATATAATGTTATTTTTCGTATAAGATGGTAAAATGACTTGCAGCCCGTATCCTAATTTGATAATTTAAGGATCGTGGTATATAGAGATGGTGGTTCATCTATCCTTGATATTTCTACTCATATTGGTTAGAAACAAATCATTCCCATATGAATCGGAAATCGATGAGTTCAGGAGGACCAAACTGGACTCCATTCAGGAACTTAACAGACTTCCACCACCAATACCTGAGAGGGCAGATATGTTGTCATATCAGGTTTGTAGGATCATACAGGGGCTTATGTTAGAATGGGGACTTGTTTGGAGCATGACAACTAACCACGAAAACATTGTGATTACGTCTAGAGCGCAGCAAAGATTAACTGCATTATGAACATTATTTTAGCTCCCTTTGACATCATAGCAAACAGATTTACAGTTGCAGTGGTGCATCCAATGACTAAACAGAATGCAGAAATAGCAATAAGCCATCATTTCTTATAAGCATAGGTTCCGCGTTCAATTTCAAAATGGATGCATCCGTGTCTGGAGGCATTTTTGAAAGCATACGTGACAATTTTGCATTCGATATCTTCATAAGGATTCTACACTTTGGGTGATACCGTGGACAATCATTGCGTGCACGAGGCAGGTACCTCTTGTTCGTGTTATTGGTAATCTGAACAGCCAACATTTGAACTTTAGCTGATCATTACATTCCTACAAACTTAAGGCCAATGGCTATGCCCTATGTTCAAAACCTCTTGGAGACATCTACTTTAAATAATATAATACAATCTAAACAACATAAAGCTACTATTTTCTGGAACCAAGTACTAATGAAGTGATTTGAATTAAAATATGATTCAATTTTGAGGAGCCTATTGATTTACTTATTTTAAGCTGTCCTCAAACATTAGCTGCCTAATGGAAATTCATCTGCATCTGTTTTATGGGACATCGGATGTGTAAAATGAATAAAATTACAATGATTTGATTATGATTATCGAGAAAAATCAAGCATCAAGAGCATTAGTGGATGAAGTCGAGTGTATTCAAAATACTGCTGTTGAGCCAGCAGGCAGGTTATACAAAATATCCCTTCTTTCTATGCTTGTGGTACAGAATAGTAAGTGAACAAAATCATATTAACCCTGCCTCAGCTAAACGAGTCACCTGGCGAATTGTTTCCACCAGACGACCACTGGTTTCACCTGAAAAGGTTTTATCACCCCTACGTCTGCATATTATGTTGGAGCTCATGAATCAGTTTATTAAATCACTTCAAAAGTATAGGGAATGTTTCAAATAGCTACTATGTTTTCTATGGTCTTTAAACTATCTGAAGCCAAGTTTTAAAATTATGCTTTTATTCGATTCGACATACGGACAATAGGTAAAACGGAAAAAATGTTCGAATGACTCATTACTGTATTAAATTTGATAAAATACTTAAGATCGGATCACAAATCTATTATGCATATTAGAGCGTATAAAATTCTAAAATGTTAGATGACTCAAATATACTCATTTTTTATACTCCCATATAGACTAACTATATGGATCAAACTCGGAAACCTATTGTGAATAGTTGGGAGGGGGTTTGAAGGATGTCCCTAATATCAGAAAATGCTATTAAGGAAGATGGGATGTTAATACGCTATAACAGTGTTTCTCAAACTGTGGGGCCCGCCCGATAACCTTACGAGGGGGGCGACAGCATATTGAAGAGAAAAGATTTAAAAATAATTAATTTACTGGAATGAATTAAAACAAAATACTTTCAGACATAATAAAAAATGCACTTTTACTCTGATATAATTTATAGATACGCGATATTAAAACATCAAAAATAAAAACTGCTTCAATACCTAATTAGCTATCTTTGATCCTATAACCAAATAAAAAAAAACTTTTATTTGATTTGCTGTAATTCCATGATGAGAGATTTTTTTAATACGCTTTCTTTTTAAGCCTAACATACAACTCTTTCAAAGAAAAAAAAACCCAGACCCAGAATCGAAGAAATTTAGGAACATAAAAAATTCATCACTGTCATTATTTTTGAAATACTGCACATTATAGCTGTAATCTGTTTGACCTTCTAAGTTATTGGTACAGTTAGTTATGCCCCCTCTCTTACGTGTTTGTTTCTCATTTAGGGAAGTGTTAAGTAATGTATTTCTATGTTGCGCCTTTTTCCATGCAAAACAACGTTTTACACAATTTTTTTTAGAAGAAACATACATATTATCATAATGAATACAATTTTGACCCGGAAGTGGTCGCGCGGGACTCAAAGATTACGAAATCGTTAATTCTGGCAAAAATGTTTATTTGTTACCAAAGAAAAATTGAAAAGTTCTTAAAAGTAGGTAAGTAAACTTTCTCTTAGTTAAATTATTCACTGAAATCACGATTTGTATCGTGTACAATAAAATAATTATACATAAAAAAAAAGGATTGGGGTGACTCAATAACCCCGCTCGACCATGTCGAGTACTCGCCTGCTCCCGGGTTAAAACATGTTGAAGTCTTTTCTCTTTAAATATTAAAAATAATACAATTATTCTTCATTGGAAATTTATATTATTGTTCATTATTTAACATTAATTATAAATGCTAATTCTGTGAGGCTTAAAATTACAATTCACTTAAAACTAATTATAATTTGAGCAACCATTTTAAAAAGATCATGTACCATTTTTGTAAGCATTGTCGAGCACTTGGCTTTGCTCTCCTTACAATTCAGCTATTATATCAATAATGTTTTATTTTCTTATAAATGAACTCGGGCAAAGAGCGGGAACTTCAGCCGGTATACTTTTAATGTATCAGTGCTGCACAGAGTATTTTATAACTAATTATTTAATATTAAATTAAGAACAAGTTTAATAAGTATTAACGACTTCCATGGGCTTGTCTTGCAAAGCAAAGTTTTTATAAGGAATGCTTATGATTAGAAATTGACCCTTTGAATTCGTTTTCTATATTTAGCAGATATCCATATTTTGTCTTCTAAGCAGCCACCGGATTTTGCAATATGTTCAATTTAAAAATTAGAGAAAGGAAAATTAACATAATAAGATCGCCGATTGTAGCTTTAGCGTCAAAGTGCATTATTATTGCATTCAGTACATTATTAATGTATAAGGGGGGCCCGATAAAAATTGTGATCCAAAAGGAAGGAGCCAGTATTGAAAGTTTGAGAAGCGCTTCGCTATAACGTTATGAACGATAATATGCTTCTGTTGGACGTTTCAGCTATAAGAAAACCATAGTTCGAAAGCGAAAGCAAGTTCGGAGAGATATCAAAGTCTCGGAGAGATTCCCTTCCACCTCCGTCCCCCGATAAAAGATAGAAAATAAAATTCTGAGTATATACTACAGAAAATTAATTATTTTTATTGGAGATAATACTATTAAATCAATGTAACGAAATAGTATATTTTTAAGAACTGTAACTTTTTCCAAATCTCTCGGGGAAAAATTGTGCGTAGTGGGAGAAAAGTACTTCAGTTTTCTCAATTCAGCGCTTTTTAAAACATATAATTCAGCAAATGTATCCCATGAAGGTAAATGTTTGTTTATCCACCCTTCTTTCTTTTCATATAAACTTATAATACTATGCAATAAATTATGTAAATCGATGTGAATGGACAATACTGCACCTCCAAATCTTTATGAATATGTTCGCAAGGAAGTCATAAATTTCACTAATATCAACCTTCAGAAATATTTTCTATACTAAGCAGAAAGTGCGACATCTCTTATTGTTCATGGAAACAATGATTTTGAAATATTTCATTGATTTTTATTTGCCGCACACTTCCTTTAAAGCAAATTATAAATAAATTTTATTATTGTTCATAGTTTAATTGGCATTAATGATACTTCAAATAATGTATTAAATTTGTTTTATCTATATTTTCTAATTGCAACATTTTCAAAGAATTCGTAGAAAACTATTTTCTTTTCGTAAATGTATTTAAATTGTGTATTAGAGAGTTAGCGTTAAAAATTGTACTTTATACGGCTGATAAATAATGTTGACCTAAATATAAGAAATAATTCATAAAAGCTTATTTTTTTACAAAAACAATTCTGCAACTATACATTACATTTTCTTCCCTTTGAAATACTTTTATTTCTACGCACTTGACACAAGATCATCTGTAATAATGCCATATCGTTTCAGCTTGATTATCATTGTTTTTATATAATTATAACGTTGAAAAAGGGTTATAAAATATTTATCATTTTGCTTAAGATATCACATTCAATTTTTTTAAAGAATTCTTTTCCGCATTAAGATTTACTGTGCATTCCATTTCATGTCACATGATAATACGACCAGTAATAAAAATAAGCATTAAAAAATATCACGCGATAACTGCAGAAATAGAGCTATAGAATTAGAACCTTTAGCCCATTCATCGATGTAATTTATTATCCGAATATATAATTTTTAAAAAATTGGAAGCTTTGCATTTTTTTTGTTGTCATTTTAGAAGTTAAATATATATTATCAAGATGGATATATCAGAATTGAATTTTGTATGGTATGCTTTAGATTTCCTACAATAAATCACATTTCACTGCCAGCCAAATGCCTGAAACGTGTCTTTTCATTAGCATATTTAAAGAAAAAATTTCTATTTATAAAACAAAATAATCACATTTATCAACTCCTTATTTTTTATTGATTTTTGTTTTACGACATCTAATACATGAAACAGTTATATTTTAGTTTGTTCTTATGCTCTATGAATAATGTTCTTTCAAATGTTAAATGAGTTAAAAATCTCCGAGTTACATTCCCCCCCCCTCTTTTTTACTTTCGAAATACCTACATATCGCATAAAATTACGAATTAATAAAGGAAAAATTTGTTAAATATAAAACATTTATGACCTAGAATAAAAATTCCAGTTAATCATTAATAAATATACTTCCTTCAATGTATTATAAAATATGAAATATGCACTTGTTTTTTGTATCATCTTTTTTTTTTTTCAAACTCTAACACTGATGACTCGAGCTTTTCTTCCAATATGCTTGTTATTAACAGTTTTATCAATAATTTTGAAACAAGTAAAATTCACATTCCGTAAGGAATTTTACATGCTTCTGTTCTAGTTCGTATACACAAAATAATTTGGATTAAATATACTGTTTTTCATCGAATAATACGATTACATAGTCATTGATGATGTGTTCAAAACTGCATTAAGACAGATTAACGCATATTTATTTATAAGAAAATGCTTAACTTTTATATTTAAAAAAAAAGTTATTTTATTGCTATTATGTTTATAAAAATGGGATATGAAAAACCTCTATTGAGTAGTCATTATTACCAGAATGGGAGAGTAACCTTTATCAAATATGCTTTAACCTTTATTAACTATGCTTTATTGTATTAATTGAATTTTTGCTGATCTAATCCCTTTATTTATATGTAACTGGATGGTTTAGAAGTATTTGGTTACAAGATTACCTTATTGATGCAGATCTCAAGGGATTAAAAAGGCTTTCAGTGATAAACATTTTAAGTTTCTGCTAATTATTATATATAATCCTAGATTATATAAATAAAAGATCCACATTAATGTTTTAAATGACTAAAATATATTAACAATAAGGTTTTACAATAAATGTTACAATTTACTAACATGTGAATGAACCGTGGAGTGAAGAGATGAACATGGTATCATCTTTTTGATTTTCACGCCGTCGAGAGTGGAGAAAGTGTATTTTTTGGTGAAAACTTATCTATTCAAAAGAGGATTATCGCTTAATCTTTGCCCCTATGGGTTGGTTACCTTCTAAAATTGGATAAACAGAAATGATTTAGTTCAACATAATGTTTGTCTTCCAGTACAAATGTTTTCGGCAGTTAATTGTTCATAAGAATTTGGAGAGAAATCCTTTCAATCTCTGGGGAAATTATAAATATTACAATCGTGAATGATCTAACTTATCTTCAATATTTAACGATTTATAACACGTAAAAAAACTAAAAATCAATATCAAATAGTTACAGTTTTCTAAAATATCAATGGTTTCTGATCATTTGTATAACAAGGGTTATCATTCCTCAAATTCATTTTTGAGGTTTGAAAACGAATACATTATGAACAGCATGTGATTGCACATATTTGCTTTACCCCTTTAACTGCCGATTAAAAGTTATGTAATTCGAACCCCAGTGTCACGGTTTTTACCATAGGCTTGTACGCGAACGTGTTGTGTTTAGGGCAGTGTTTCTCAAACTTTCAATACTGGCGACCCAATTTTCAATCATAATTTTTGTCTCGCCCCCCTGTACAACAATAATGTATTTACTGCAATAAAAATGCACTTTGAGAGAGAGACGCTAAAGTTACAATACGATCTTAATTTTAAACCGTACAAATTAATACGATAAGTATATTAAATTTTGTGTATATGTAACTTTTAAGTAATATATATTTTAAGAAAATTACTTTAAATATATATTACTTAAAATTATGTTATTTTTCTTTCTCTAATTTTCAAATTGGAACAGATCGCAAAATGATGTATTTAATTAAAGATTTATTTCCTTCAGCATATTCATTTCTCAAAGTACAAATGTCATTAGAAAAATAGTCTAGTCAATGTCGCTCTCTATCATATCCATTTTATCTGGCATTATAGGATACGTTTGCGTGAGTCTGGGCAACCTATCGGACGTCTGCGCAAAACATGTAAAAATGCTTTTCCTTGTACAATTCCAGTCAGTTTTGGTCGACTCGATACTCCTATAGCTACCGAATCTAGCTAGAATGTACATTTTTTTTTAATTTCCACGTTAATTGTAATTCACGGTAATTAAGTATTTACGGCAGTAGATTAAAACAATATCATACATACATTTTTAAGTCGAAAGCAAACATTCGACCATAATAAAGAATCAACAAGTACACAGACGAACGAGCATGGTTCCGAAAATTAAATCAAGGTGATCTTCTCAAAAATACTTAAATTTTGGATTTACCACTACTGAAGTAAATGATGGAAAAAACGCCTCAGCTCGATATGTGTTAAAACTTACAAATCTGTAGAACAACATGTGAAAGTTGTTTTAAAACATGTAAAATCATTTAGCTATGTTGTCAAAGAATTTTAAAAGTATTTTCTGGATGAGGACAGCTTGGTAGCAAGTTACGAGTGGATTAGGGATCTATTTCAAGATACTCCAGAAAGGCTCTCAACTTCCGAAGAAGAAATCTTCATAGATTTCACATCCAGTGAAAAATTAAAAGGCAATTTTGTAATAAATCGCTCTTTGAATTTGGGGTAGAGGTGGATGAGGAATTATCTGTACTGAAAACAAAAGCACTTCGTATACTATTGCCATTTTCAACATCCTACCTTTTTCAAACCGGATTTTCTGCAGTGGATGCCTTGAAGACAAAATATATATCTCAGCTAAATATAGAAAAATAACTCTTTAAGTGTCAATTTCTGATATTAAACCTTCCTTTGCAAAACTTTCCTCTACAAGACAAGCCCGTGGAAGTCCCTAATAATTATTAAACTTGTTCTTAATTTAGTAATAAGATTGATTGATTGAATATTAACGTCGCACTGTTCAGCTGCACGAGGGCTTTTGACGACGGACCACGTAATTTTGAACCATGTCAAGTGACGTGGATGACACCTCAGCTGGCACCCCTCTTTCCTAACTACCACACCACACCAAGGGAGGACGTTTCAGCTCTCGACAGATTTAACGTGCATCGCTGCCCTACACAGCGGGTCTTTAGTGGTACTGGGCTCGAACTCGTGACAAGGCAAGCCACAATCCGATACCTATACCACTCGGCTACCGCGGCCAAATTTAGGAATAAGAAATTATTTATAAAATACCTTTTTCAGTACTGATACATTAAACGTATACTGGCTGAAACACCGACTTTTCGCACGAGTTTATTTTTTTAAAAAAATAAAACATTATTCTTGATATAATAGCTGAACTGTAAGGACAGTAAAACTGTGTGCACGACATTGTATACAAAAATGTAAAATTATTTTTTTTTTAGATAAATGCTATAATTGTTAATAACTGTTTAAAAGAACTGTAATTTTAAACCTCACACAATTAGCATTTAGAATTAATGTTAAATTATGAAAAAAATATAAAATTCCGATGAAGAATAATTGTGTTACTTTTTAACATTTAAAGCGAGAAGACTTCAAAATGTTTTAACCCGGGAGCAGGCGCGTACTATATACTAACATTAATGGTAGTGCGGGGGGACTCAGTCACCCCAATCATTTGTTTATAATTATTTTTACTGTACACGATACAAGTCGAAATTCTAGTAAATATTTTAATTTATAGAAAGTATACTTACCTTCTTTCAAGGACTATTCAATTATTTGATGATTTGAGAAAAAATCCAATAAAACTGAACTAAAATGATTCAAAGGTACAAGACCATAATAAAGGACGCAAATCAGACACTTTTCAATTATCCTACAGAAATGTTAAGCCAATCAATTCTTTTCCAAATATCGCAAAACTCAATTATTTACAATTTCCTTAAGCGAAAAGCAAACGCATAAAAGATGGGAGGGAACTAATATTGATAATAACCATACCATAAGATTGAAGGTCAATCAAATGATTAGCAAATGTACTATGCAGCCTGGCTGAAAAGTGAATCATGACTTCCTTTTCTTTTTCTACAACTAATGTAGAGTATTTCAATAATATTTACAGTGATGAATTGTTTATCTTCTTAGAATTTTTCTCAGGGTCTGGGTTTCGTTTTTCTTTTAACGAGTAATATTTTATGTTAAAACGTAATAAAAATCTCTCATTGAGGAAATACAGCAAATAAAACAAAATGTTTTTTTTTTCTTTAATTTGGTTTTGGGATCAAAGATAGCTATTTGATGACGGAAAAAGCCAGATAATAAACATAAATTATGTCAGTGTTGTTGTGTATTTTTTTATTATGGAAGGAAGCATTTTGTTTTACTTCTCTTTCCGATTATTTTTTTAAAAAAATCTTTAAATTTTCGATACGCTCGCGCCCCCCTTGTAGGGTCATCGCGCCCCCCCAGGGGGGGCGCGCCCCACACTTTGAGAAACACTGGTTTAGGGGGAAAGAAAAAGGTACAAATAAGCAGATATTTCCCTGGAATAAGAAAATTCTTCATAAAATTCTCAAGATCATTTTATTGCACTCCAAAGTCTTTGGAATAGTTTTACTAATATCAGCGCAAAGGAAATGATCGTATTTCGGAAATCCGTCCGGGGCATTTAACGCACTGATGTAGCGAAACGGATGCATACGCCGTTGGCAGTTAAGGGGATAAAGAGATGAGAATTAATTTAAAAACGAGCGAAAAGATTCTTGAAAATAAATGTGTTTCTATATTGTTTTATTCAATTGTTTTGCTTATGTCACTAGGTAACAAACTATACGCAATGCATATATCTTAAAAATAGGAAAATAATAAAATAGGAAATAGAAATATATATATGAGAGTCACCCAGACGAATATGGCAATAGTTGGTTTGATAAATGGTTTAATACTATTAATACAAATTAGTATACAAAGAAAGAAGTAATGCAGACATAGCAAACAGGTTAGACAAAGTCACCTTGTAGATTGAGGCAAGTATCCCAGCGGTCCACGATTTGATGCTTACTCTGGGCTTGTACTACATTATAATCTGCAAATCATCATTCGTTCAGAACTTTCTAGAGTGGACCAAGCATGTGGAATTTACACGTGGAGAGGTTTGGGCTGTAAAGGGGATGTTGAAGAACCTTCCAGCTCATTCGCGGTTACAATGTTTCGCACACCACAGAAACACGAGGACGAGTATTATCATGCAAGACGATAACCCTACCGGACAACTCATTGCGTCAGCGGTTCTTGATATTCTTTCTCAATTCATGAATGGGGCGCAGTGCATGGCAGCATTGATATTCGAATCTCTTAGAGGCATCCATAATACAAACGATGATTTTTATTGGGCTCTCATGCTATTATACACGCATCTGATGGAATCTGACGATATTGTTTGCATTCCCAGCACTCTGCGCTCTCTGTGGTGGCATCTTTCTTTACAAATTGTGGAGTTATTACAGCAAAGCCACTTTCATTTGGGCGACTCCATATAATATAAAAATCTACATTAGTGCCTATTTTACACCAAGAAGTTGGGGGAATGCAAGTAAGTGGTTAGGTTTAAAATTAAAAATACTAAAAAAGCATGCGTTTACCCTATATTTTTTTGTCAATATACGAGTATGTCTTAGTATTGGATAAATCTTTCATATTTGTTGCTTAAAACTTTTAATTAAGGATTTATTTTAATTAAATCTGCAGTGATACATGCTACGAGTAAATATTAACTGATTGTTTGCACGTCATGATAGTGTATAACATAGATTCCTTTTTTTCCAGAGCACATAATTTTTTCCTTGACCATATAAATGTAAAAATGCTAATAAAAAATTTTAAAAATTATAATATAGAATTTTTAGTATATATAAAACGTTTTAAGACTCAGTTAAAATGAGAAATTCCTTTTGTCAGTACCATTACTTCCTTCATTCTGGAAAGCGACGATTTAAATACGCTTATTACCTATGAACCCGAATTATTCAATTCTGCCTAGCGTACCTTAATTTATTCGATCAAGCCAATTTGCTTAAACTAATAGGGATTATTTTTTACAGACACTTATATCCAATATTAGCCAAATAGCCTCTTTATCTTTATAGCCATTTTCATTAATATATAAACCATTTAATTTAATAAAGATATTTTATTTGTATTTACTTCGTTTCGGAGAAATCTGCATTATCTTAGGAATTCCAAAATTGCGGCACACAGCTATTCGAACTTATATCTTACTTCATAATGTTCTTCAACTGATTATAAATAAAATACTTATGCTTCAATTTAAATGAGTACTTTGATAAAAATATAATAATATATATTATTATAAAAATATAGAAATTAATAAAATTCTTCCGAATCTATTAAATTAAATAATAGAGGTTAATTTTTGAAGTTATAAATGCATATATTGAATTTATTTAAATCTTGATTTTTATAGACGAATAATGCATATAATGTAATTAAGCTATTGTATTTACTCACCTTAAAACTAACAATGATTGAAACAATAATTATTTATAACGTTTGTGCCCTGTTATCTGAAAATAACTAACAATAATTATGTAATGATTCAAAAAATCAAACAAAATTGACAAAACTTATGAAATAACTTTCAAGAGAATTATTTGAAAATAAAGAAAGGAATATTTTTATATAATTTAATCCATTGTATCACAATTTGGCTCACATTGAAAATAATATTAAAATTTTGTATTCAATGTTTTTTTTATTTAAAAAATTGCTATTAAAAAACATTCGTCTCTTAGAATGAATAAGTTAGAGTTACATTAATGTCGACTAAAAAGCAACAAGAGTGCTAAAACATTCGACCCTGAATATATATTTTGAATAGATATATTAATTATAAATAGTGGTTAATAAAGCATTAACGTGTATTTATTTTTATAGGTAAAGCATTATTGTTTCGCAATATTACCATAACCATTAGAATTGCTTTCATGTTAAGTAACTTTTTAATTAAATTTGATATTTTTAACAAAAACTTAATAAACAAATTTTGTTTTTAATGCATGACATTTTTCATGAAATTTAACAAACATGAATATAAGTTCAAGAAATGGATAAAAACACAAGATCATTATACACTGATGAAACAAATAGAGTATTTCCATATTTTATCGAATTGCATGAACAGAGCTGAACTAAATGAAAAACAACTGCTTCTAGATAAAAAAATGCAAAACTTTTAAAGCAGTGTTTCTCAAAATTCCTTCCAATATCCAATCATAATTTTCATCGCACCCCTCTCGATACAATAATATAATAAATTCAGTAACACAAAACTTTGTCCCTAAACCTACAATATGACTTGAACTTCTTAAGTGCCACCGGCGTATATGAACTCACGTTCATTGCCCTTGAGGCATATACACTGGTGTGCAAAAATTAAGGACGAGACGGTTTTTTCAATATAACTTTGTACAAAAGCTTTCCAAATCAATACATTTAATACCGTAAGATCCCCAATACGTAAGGACATGTGTAATGTAAGCAACACTTACTAAAAGAGAAATCAGAGGGATAAAAAGAAGCTTGATTGAAAAAGTAGCATGGAGCGCAATGCGACTGAAGGCCGAAACATCCCTGTGATGGGTGTCCAGCAAGAAACATCCGGTCTTTAGTAGGGGATATGATCTCCCCTGACTGCTAGGCAGGTTTCACAGCGTCTTCCCATGCTGAGAATGAGGGTGTCAATGAGTTGTTGAGGCATTGCTGCCCATTCGTCTTGCAGCGCCAATCGAAGCTCCCGAATCGTTACTGGTGGTAAGGTACGAGCTGCCAAGCGTCTGCCTAGAAAATCCCATACATGCTCGATGGGATTGAGATCCGGAGATCGTGCCGGCCGATCCATACGTTCAATATCCTCACTCTCTAAGAGCTGTTCGGCAGCTACTGTGCGATGACATGGTGCATTGTCGTCCATGAAGAGGAACTACAGACCATAGCGCCTCTAAAAAGACGCACATATGGAAGAAGAATCTCGTTACAATAACGGGTCCCGTTGACTAAACCTGCGTCGAAAATGTGAAGGTCTGTACGACTACCAAGCGTGATGCCTCCCCAAACGAGAACACCGCGACCTCCATACCTGTCGCTTTCAATGAAGTTCGAGGGATGATTGCGGCTTCCCCGCTTACTCCAGATGAGTATGCGATGAGAATCGCTACTCAAACTGAATCTGCTCTCATCTGTAAAGAGTACTCGTCATTCATTGTCTCTCCAATTCCGGTGTTCCCTACACCACAGAGAACGCCTTCTCTGATGGGCAGGCGTTAAAGGTACACACCTTACAGGGCGTCGTGCAAACAGACCACCACCGTGCAGTCTTCTGGCCACGGTAAAACGCGATATCGGTCGTCCAGTCGCCTGTGTCGTGTGTCTAGCGCAGTGATTCTCAACCTTTTTTTTGTTGCGGCACATATTTAACGATTTCAAAATTTGGCGGCACACAAAGAAAAAGATAAAAATTATTTACTTACTACAACACACTGCATAAATAGTTTATGACAAAAATTTTAAATATACGAAATAAAAAAAAAGTAATATATACTACAATAATAACTAAACGTTTATTAAGGGATTAATTACAAGCTTATAATAAAAATATTTTTAATGCGAAATTTGAGCTTGATGTTTTTTGATAAATTCATTTATATTTGGCCGTAAAAATGACAATGCTACTCTCATATCGTCTTCTACATTTAACAATCTTGATCTTTTTTTAGTTTTAATGTTGGCTAATGCTGAAAATCCGAATTCTCATAAATAAGATGTGGAAAATTGTAATAATATGTTTAAAGCTTTTTTGGCTATCATTGGATAATCACATCTGATGTTAATCCAAAATGAATTAATTGATTCTTCTGAATGTTTTAAAATGAAATATCGATTATTGGAAAGCAAAATGAGTTCTTCCTCTTCATTCAAAGTTAAGTCAAATACAGAAGTATACGTTATGAGAAATGGATTACGAACCCAATCAAATTTCTTAATATCTAATTTTGGGAAATAATGAATAATTCTCTCCTCTAATGTTGTCAAATGATCAACAACAATTAATTTAATAGTTTTATAACTGTCTTTAGGGACTGACTCAAACTTTTCTAAATTGTTTTCCTGGGCTTTTTTTCCCCATAAAGTTATTTGTTTTTTGAATCCCACCATCTTATCGGTTGAGTTTAAGATATTTTCATTAGGCCCTTGCATACTTGAATTGATGTTGTTAAAAATAACAAAAATGTCTGATAAGTAAGCCAGTTTAGTACACCATATTTTATTTTCCAACAAATGAACAAATTCATAATTTTTATTTTGTTCAAAAAATATTTTCATTTCGTCTTTTAATTTCAGCACACGAGATATAACTTTTCCTCTGGACAACCATCTTACTTCTGTATGGAGTAATAAGGATTCGTACTTGGCTTCCATAGCTTGGCATAATTTACTAAATAATCTACTTTTTAATTGTCTTGATTTGATATAATTAACCATTTTAACACATTGTTTCAGAACTATTTTCAAATCTGATGGCAAAAATTTTGTAACAAGTGCTTCTCGATGCAAAAAACAATGGGTAACTAATATATCCTCATTCAGTTCTTTAACATGTGCTACAAATCCTTTTAGATGTCCAGTCATAGCTGGAGCACCATCTGTGCAAATGCCAATACATGACTTCCAAGAAACTTTAATTTCTTCTAAATATGAACTAATTACTTGAAAAATATGTTTACCAGTTGTAAAATCAGGTAACTCCCGACAACATAAAAATTGATTAATTATATCATTCTCGTGAATAAATCTAACGAATGCAATTAATTGAGCATTTCCTGTAATATCTGTTGTTTCTTCGACTTGTAGAGCAAAATTCGAATTTGAAAGAGTTTTTGCAGTATTTTGCTCAATATTTTCTGACATATCTTTAAATCTGCGATGGATTGTATCATTTGAAAGTGGTATTTTGCAAATATCAATATCAGCTGATCCACCAATCATTGTTTTTACAATTTTGCGACAAGAAGGTAATATAATTTCTTCAGCCAAATTGTGAGATTTTAAGCTAACAGCAATCAATTCAGCTATTTCGTAAGAAGCTACTTGAGCCTTTTCAGACACACATACTTGTTTTTCAAAACTTTTACTTGCTTAAATTTTGATGATAAATACCTTTCAAAGTAGCTTTTATCTTTTGTTGAAAGCGAAGGATGATTAGTCACCAAGTGACGTTGGAGTTTGCTAGGAACCATAGCACTATTTGATAATTTAAAACCACATATCACACACTCGGGAACAACTATGTCATTTTCCATTGTAGAGGTAAATCCAAATTTCAAAAAAATCATCATTATATTTCCGATGGACAATGTATTTTTTTGAGCAAGAAGTATTTTTACTTGTGCCGGGGGTTGGCTCATTAACTTGGTCCCTAACGTTATCATTATCACTATTATCATCATTAAACTTTCTTCTTTTTAACCATTTATCCATTTTCAGAAGGATCTGCAAATAAATTAATGCAAATAAATTAATGCAAAATATTACTACATGCAAATAAATTAATATTAAACCGAATCACATACATTTGCCAATTTTAACGAAAGAAAAGGTGCAGTAACTACTATGCAACACCTTGTGAATCCCAAATATCACTAAAACAACACGTTTTGTATGCAGAAGTGGCAAGTGTGCGCCGACTTGAGACATATTCCTATTGCTATGCACGCGACTTCATCATAATTTGACACTAAGAAAAAACGCGTTGCACAAAGCATATAATAAAATAATTTATTTTTTTGTGGATTTAAATATATATTCATGTTATATATATAAAAATATTTTTCTTTTTAAATGATATAAGTTAATAATACTAACATTATTATATATTTGCAAAATTTGGCGGCACACAAAAGTGCCGCGGCACAGTGGTTGAGAATCACTGGTCTAGCGATTTCTCCCGCTGTCTGCCGCCTGTTTCTTCTGGCCTGTAAGACAATGTACCGGTCATCTGCGGGTGTGGTTCCTCGTGGACGACCACTACTGAACCCCCGGATAGCTGTTCCTGTAGTTTGAAATTGTCTCCAAAGTCGTGAAACGATGCTGTGAGCAATTCCGAACTCTGCAGCCACACTTGTCACACTGCGGCCTTCCTGCAATTTCCCAATGATTCGACCGCGGGTAAAAGCATCCAGATGTCGTCTAACAGATTGATTATTCGCCATTTCTCGCTGAGGGAGCAACTCGGTGTGATTTTAACTGCTATACGGCGTGCAATCTCTTTGCCAGAAATACTAATCTTACACCGACAACATGCTTTATACTACTCAGACACTCCCCCATTACGTCTACCTGCATATCTGCTACCGTACATCACCTTACTTAATCTCCTGATTGGTCTTTTTGTCCGCTCTGCCTCTTCGTTCAGCTGATATGCTAATTTTTCGAATTTGTCCTTAATTTTTGCACACCAGTGTATACGAAATTCCGAAGTGCAATATTTTCTCTGAACTGCTACCCATAAAATTATTCCGAAGGCTTTGAAATACAATTAAATGAATTTTACAGGGTTTGTGGAGGATTTAATTATTTCAGAGAAATTGCTTTAGTTGTTCGTTTCCTTTTCTCTCTCAATACATCGTATACACGTGCCTACGAGGAAAATGGGGACGTTGGGGAACGAATCGCGTAACTTTAATTCAGGAGTTAAAGGAACAATTATAAACCTTAGAAGTGATCAAGATAAGTGTTTTAATTTTTGTATATAATTTTATATATGACAAGCCCTGTGGCTATTGGAATTTACTAATGTTGCTCTTAATTTAGTACTGTCAACTTAACTAAAAATACATTGTGCAGTACTTATACATTTATATGTGTGTTATATCAGTGTAAATGTGTATTTTTTTTATTATGCCAGCATGTATTTTGTCTATTTACTTCCAGTAAATTAATATTTTTTTAAAAAAAATAATCTTTTGTTTTCGACTTTCCAATATGCTCACGCCCCCCTCATAGAGTTATCACCCCCTAGGGGGTCGCTGCCCACAGATTGAGAAACGCATATACGTAAGCGCACACGTGTGTGTAGGCACAGTCGATAGAAAAACAGGCTTTACAAGGGCGTGTAATTTAAGACGTATTTCGTTCCCCAGTACACCTCGGCGAATTTCTTGGTGTTATTAGAAGCAATCGGTTCCTTTCAAGTTGTAACAGTAAAAATGAATAACCACCAACTTTTAGATGATAAAATGAGGCGGCGAATTATGGGGAGGCTAGATGCAAGCCAATGTGTGTGTGTCAAGTCCATATTTTTAGAGAATTAAATTTATTGCCCCACGTCGTGTGTAACTTTAGGAAACAGTTCTAGAATACTAGATCCATCGATAAAAAAGCTGGGCAAGTTCGTCCAAGAGCCACGATGGCTAGATAAGATCCCCATCTGTCAATTATAGCAAGGCGTAACAGATGGGCTACAAATTCTTAGCTCTCTCGTTATTTGTATGCAGCCACAGGAACCCGTGTATCAAGGGGGATTGTTTCAAAAAGACTTCATGAGAGACGGTTGTGTTTGCCAGAAGGCCTGTTGTTTGAGTTTCGCTCACATCTACGAACAGGAGAGTCCATTTAGTATGGCGCAGACGGCATAGGGATTGGAGAGTGGATCAATGGGCGACCGTTCTATTCACCGATGAGTCCCGTTTCAGCCTAAACACCGATTATTGCCGTACGTTAATATGGAGAGAAGCAGGAACCCACTACCTATTCTCTCCAATGTTCGCGAAATCGACAATTATGGCGGCGGAGGTTTAATCATGTTGAATCATGTTGGATGGATGTACACCTCTCCATGTCTTTGAAAGTGCTCTGTGACTGATGTGAGGTATAGAGATGAGGTCATGCAGCCCAATGTTTGCCTTTTCAGGGGTGCAAGCAGCTCCGAGTTTATTTTAATGGACGATAACGCGAGGCCACATAGAACTCTTCTGGTCAACAAATTTCTAGAGAGTAAAGATATTCGCCATATGGATTGGCCAGCCAGGTCTCCAGATATGACCCTACAGAGCAGGGGTGTCCAACACGTGGGCCGCATGTGATCCGCTAGTATGTAAGTTGCGGCACACCGACTCTTTTTTAAATATCAGGTTATTAAAGTTTTTTTCATTTTGAAATGTATTTGAGGGAAAATTTATATATATATATATACAAATTTATATATATACAAATTTATATATATAAAAATTTGTATATATATATATATATATATATATATATATATATACAAATTTTAATATATATATATATAAATTTGAATATATATATATATATATATATATATATATTATATATATATATATATATAAATTTGTATATATATATTATATATACATATATATATATATAAATTTGTATATATATTATATATATATATATATATATATATATATATATATATATATATATATACAAATTTATATATATAATATATTATATATATACATATATATATATATATATATATATATATATATATATATATATATATATATATACAAATACAAATTTATATATACATATATATATATATAAATTTATATATATATATATATATATATATATATATATATATATATATATATATATATATACAAATTTATATATATACAAATTATATATATATATATATATATATAAATTTATATATATATATATATATATATATATATATATACATATATAAATATACAATATACAAATACAATATACAATATACACATTTATATATATATATATATGTATATTCTACAATGCATTTGCCTGTTACCTGCTCTTGTTTTTAAATAAATATATTTTATTTTACTATAATAAATTACTTTTTTAATAAATTCCGAACTGCATTATGCATATCTATGGGTGATACATGATTCTAAGTGTATGCGACTTTCGTTTCTCCTTCTCCTCCTTTTCTGTTTGGAGTGCCCCAAAAGCAAGAGACAGTCAGAGATGTTTTTTAAAGTTTAAGAAAAAATATTCAGGACGTTTAAGGTAAAGGACAATGTATACTTAATCGATTGCGAATGACTGCATTATCAAATTTCAACAATGAGTAACGAAAGATCAATTCAATAGGATCACCGTAATTCCGAAGTGGCCGGCAAGGTCATTTGCATTGGACACTCCTGCTAAAAAGTATGTCTGGGGCGCTCTGTGGAGGGCAATTGCTATTCGCAACCCCTTCCGAGAACCTTCCAGAAAATCTAAACAGCGTTGCTGAACAAATGGACCAATTGCCTCAAGAACTGATAAACTGTCTTATTTCAAGTATGACAGCACGCTGCGAGACCAGTATAACTATAAGAGGAGGCAATATGTAAATAGGAAATTTCATTAAAATCTCCCAATAGTTCAAGAGATAATCGATCAAATCTTCAAATTCTCTTAATTTCTAACACCAGTGTATAATGATTTAAACTAATGATTATCCAGTTTTGAGATTTAATTTTTAAAATATAACGATGAAATGTTGTTTATATTCAAATGTTTAGCTATGTGAAATAAAGCATATTACGTAGAATCGTTTTAGTAACAAAAAATCAGATGTTTTTTATTTTTTGATCAAAACAATAAATCCATTTAAACATTAGCAACGCAAGAAGAAAGAGGGAATGACAGATAAAAGAACACAATGATCAATAAATAATATTTTATCTGTTTTTATGCAAATAAAACTATTAACATATTTTTTAAATCAAAATACCTCTTTGGTATAAATTATAAATTTCCAATTATATATTGATATTTATATTTAGATTTTAAAACAAAAATTCCGTATGCAGCATCGATTTGCATGATTCTAGTTTGACTTTGGAAAAAATGAAAAAGGTTTTAAACATTTCGCTTTAAAGTCGCTCAAATATAGTGGATTGTTTTAGTCCATAGAAATATTAATATTTTATTGTTAAATATTGTTAGATATATTTATTGTTCCATCCATTAGAGTGTACATATTCAAAATGAAGTATAATGAATAACAAAACAATTTATGCACATGAATAAATATTTTTGTATTAAAACATCTGGTTTTTCTTTGACAATATAATGTGGCATTTAATAAAATATTAAATTAGCTTTTAAAAGTTTTTTAAGGAAAAGTGCAGATTATAAGTTTTGCATTTTTTGCATTTTGTATTATTTTAGTTTAGTTTGCCGCACTTCTTAAATATCGTACCTCTGAACATAATATCCAAAAAAGTGAAACATTTCTAATTAAAACACACGAAACAACATATTGAACAAATATTTAAAAACTTTCAAGCGAAAATGGCTTTTTTTTGTTCTGCTTTTTTTTAAGCGATACTCATATTTGTTATTAACTAACTCACTACGGAATGTATTTAGCTTTGAATTAATTATCAAAGTTTTTCTTTTGTTTTTCATTATCATTATGCATTTAAATATAAAAGTTTCTGAAGCAGAAATTAACATTTTCTTTCCGAAATCAGAATTTCCATATTCGATGGCCAAGTAGATATTCGTTAAATTTCTAAAAACAAGTGTCACAGATGAAAATAATAGTCGGCTTTTCCCTGATGCTGTTCAAGCCATTTGAATGCTAGCAGAGCCATTTTGATTTTATTGAAATGTTGCTGATAAAAAAAATATATTAAATGCTTTCATTTCTTACGTAAAAGGTTTTTTCTTTCCTGTGCTAGCATTTTTTTCGAAAAAATGCTCAGCTCACTTTTTTGTTCAATGCTATTTTAAAATGATTAACTTCATTTTTTCGTTCTTGCATTTCATTGCGAAAAGAGTGACAAAACTTTAAAAAAGGATTATTATAAAGGGATTAATCACTCATCTGGTATAAGAAAGCCGAGGAAAAAATTATACGGTAAAGGTAAACAGAAGGCATCTCTCAAGAAAATGTTTCTTTTTTTTTCAGGATTAAAATTAACGAGAAAGTTTCTTCGAATATCTAAAAAACATTTTATAAAATTATTTCAATTTCTAAATAAAAACCATAAAATAAAATTATATCACTTTATTTTTGAACATTTATGAGATTACTTTTCCCAGACTGAAAAATTTACAAAAAAATTTAAAAAGTAACATATTTTTAGCTAACTAAACCATGTTTTGCAAAATTCAAAGTTTATTAAATTCATTTCTTTGTCCTAATTTTAAAACGTTGTTTGAAGAGTACCAATATATTTTTCATCACTAGAGCAAAATACACGCAATCATATAGAAGATTATATTATACCAAGACTTTTATACTAACTAATGTTTCATTTTGCTATTATATGAAAGCGTAAGTCTAACGTAATCGTACAATAATTTGAACCTTCTATTCTAAAAGGCATATTTTCAATCATTTGTGTTAATCCTATAATTGATAAAGATGTTGCGAAAGGAAAGGCAAAAGCGTTAATGTTATCATATTACAAATTTCATTTTTGTATTTTCGTAACTATTTCCTTTGGAACATAGCAGTAACAGTTAAAAATATAATAAAATAATGACCGTTAAGTAATAATAGTGAAAAAATATAAATAAGTTCTTATAGTCATACTTTACTTGCGATTTTTAAACGAAAAATTATATTCTAAAGCTTTTATTATTATTATTCATATTGTGATTGGGTTATGAGTCACTGATTCACACACACACACAGAGAAACTATCATTTTTTTATTCAAAATAAGCTTACTTCATTACTTTCAATGGTCAAAAGTTCTTCGTTTGACAATTACTTAAAAAAAGTGGAAGTTTAATATTTTACTTTGTGCCTGGTTCAAATGCTCATAAATTATGCCTTATTTTAAACTTTAAGCTGTTTGAGTTCTACTAGAAAAATAATATGGAAATTAAACTGATTTTACATTTGAATTCAGAAAAGAAAATTTGAATATCTGTGCATCACATGCTAAGTTAACGTTATTTTTGCGTAGTTTGTAAAATGGAATGTTATGTATTCTAATGTAACAATTCAGAAATCAAAAGTATCATAAATGCAAAAAAAGTTCAAAAACTTTACAAACACCTATTTAAATTGTATTAACATTCACTTTTCTAAAATTAATTATTGATTTGTTTGATTTTAACAAAAAATACTTAAAGGTGGCTGAAATTCCTTCTTGAAAAATCATTCCATAATTAATTTCATTATCAATAAATTTACCTAATTATAATTCGATATTAGAAAAACAAAGTAGCCATAGGCAAGAAAGATTAGAGAGTTTATTTTAAACCTAACTGAGAGAGAGAGAAAGTGAGTTTATCTCAGCTCAATGTTTTTGACTAAATACAACTTCAATAGTTGTGCATTAATTTTTTTTCTCTCTTTTCTTTAAATCAAAATATGAAAACTAAATATTATCTTTTTTTATTATTTTTATGAATGAAAGTAGGGATGTGAATGTCTATTACTTTGGAATCTATTTCAGTATATTTAGTAAATTAAAAACTAAGCTTATTTATATCAAATGCATTTGTTACGAATCAGGGAAAATCCTCAGATTTTGGCTTGAAAGAATAACGAATGCCTTCTTGAAGTTGTATATAAGAGTAATTGAAACACAGACATATAATAAATGTATAATAGAATATATACAATCCAAATGATGTAACATTATGCCCATAGTTTTTTTAGTCTTAATAACATTTCATTGAACTAGATTTTACAGAAGGGAGTTGGTAACACATTTGTATAAGAAGTATATTATTGATACTAAAAATAAACATACTTTCTGTTAATCCCTGCAATTTACAACTAATTATATTAAAATTAATGAGAATGATGAATAAATATATGTAAAATATTCTTCTTAAATTTAAGATAAATATCAAATTGAATTTAAGCAAATCAAGCGCAAATCTCCAAGAAAATTTAAACATCTTCACTATTTTTTTATTGTAAAATAGTTAAAGCGCCACTCAATTCCTTGCAGTTCCTTCGATAACTTGTTTGGACATAGCAAAACAACTCACTGCTCATTAGTAACGATTTTCTGCAGAAGTCTTTTTTATTTAATATTTTGTACCCGAACATTAGTGTTTTTGTCTAGTATTGTAGACATATATAACATGTACTATTTTCATATATCAATTATAAATATGTACGTATAGTTTTAAAAGTATAAAAAAGAAAAAAAAATAATTGAATGTTTTGCTTGCATATTTTTTTATTTCTATAAAGATTAATTTATAAATATTTTTTCATACGATTTTTATGTTTTGAAATTGTCTCGTCCAATCTTAAGAACAGATGTTTATTATTTAAAAATCCGGTAGTAGTATTACATTTTGTTTTTCTACACTACAGAGAACTGTAGGTTCCATACATGGTGATATTCACTGCAGATACAATCATGCATTTTTTTTTCGATAGTATAGCTACTAAACGCAGTAGTGCCTCAAAATGTCACTCCCGAGAATTATACGAGGCAATTTTTTCAATAACATACTATTGGTGGTTGCAATTATCCGACTATATCATTTCATCCAACAATCCGAAAACACCAGAAAAAAAATGTTGTACAAAAATATTTTTACCTTTACTGTATAAAGTACTCTGGAACTTATTTTTGCTGTATAAAAATGTAGCTGGGAAGAGTATTACATTTTTAGACTTTCGTCCCATGTTAAAGAAGAGCTTTTACATAAATATGATGACACAACTTCTGGACAAAAGAATCTTGGCATTTCACCTGTAGGAGATAACCCTGCCCGACTTAATGAATGATATTGTATACTCCTCACACTCCTGGGAAACATGAGCCTACAAGACTGTGCAAAGTTTGTTCAAAAAAGAATGCAAATGGAAGAAAGATACAAAAGAAAAACATGATTCTTTTATAATGATTACGTAGTTGGTCTGTGCTTGGAAAAGTGTGTTTCCGTTTATACCCCGCCAAATTGAATTACTTAACTACTAACAGGTATTGATTTTTATGCATTTTTTTATTTTTTTAGAAAATAACGCCCCTTTAGAAAAGAACTTAACCACTTCAATGCTGTTTGGTTTGGCAGCCACATGCAGCGAGCAATAAAACCTAAATATTTTTATGCAAGTAATTCAAAATACAGATTTTTAACTACTACGTACATTTAAATTTGTACTTAACATTTGATTTTGCAATAAAAAAATTGTCAATTTATGCATCCAAATCATCAAAATAACTTGACAGTTTAAAGGAGTTATAATGGGTTAAATGTTATTCTAATGAAATTAAATGTATTAAAAAACGCACAAAAATCAAAAATTATGACTGCCAATTTTTAAGATAAATAATGTTTCTTGATATTCAATAAAACACCTTGGCAATATTTATCGCATTTTTTCTGACCCTCATCAATGACTAAGTGACCGCAAAAGTCAAGAAAATACTCTTTAATCCCTTCTTTTTCGTTAATGGTATTACCTGTATTAGATAAAATTAATGTGTAAACTTGCGCTTATAAGAGCAAAAAGTAAACGCATTAAATGTCCCCCAAGGAAAAATATGACAGAAAGTGCATTTTTCATAATCGAATCAATGAACAATTATGTCATAAGAATTACTCCACTGTGTATAGTTTCAGAAAAAAAAGTACTTTTTACTCTGTACATAATAAATCCCTTGATTTAATCAATATGGTGTCACACATTTATATATAATTTAGAAAAATAATTGAGTTATATTTAAATGGTTTTGAAATTTAATAAATTTATACATTTCTTGGTGTCATTGAAAATTAATTCAAATTTAAATTAAATTTTTATAAAAGATTAACAGATTAAATGTAATTTATAAATGAGATAATATAATAACATTAATATTTTTATGCAACATTTATTGTTGCTAGTCTAATTTTAAAATGGTATTATTCTTTATTTCATATGACTAATTATGTGAAATAATTCAGAACTTTTTAAAACTATCTTTACTCACAACGAACATCCTGACATCAAATAATACTTATGATGTAGCTACTTATTGCGGCTTCGAGAACATTGCTGAGTTCAATGTATGCATATACTTAAGAAAATAGTGATAACAATAATCTCAAAACAAATTAATCACTGTAATAATATATATATATATATATATATATATATATATATATATATATATATTTACAAAAATATTTTGAAAAAGTTGCATTAAAATTAAAGTTATTCTGGAGTTAATATTTGTTGGTATCTCACATATTTCAAAAATGACGCTAATTTAATTTATGTCCGTCAAATTGTACCACAATATTTTTAATATTGAGTAAAATTTGTAAATAGGAAATTATATATATATATATATATATATATATATATATATATAATTTCCTATATATATATATATATAATTTCCTATATATATATATATATATAATTTCCTATATATATATATATATAATTTCCTATATATATATATATATATATAATTTCCTATATATATATATATATAATTTCCTATATATATATATATATATATATATATATAATTTCCTATATATATATATATATATATATAACTATATATATATATATATATATATAATTCCTATATATATATATATATATATATATAATTTCCTATATATATATATATATATATATATATAATTTCCTATATATATATTATATATATATATATATATATATATATATATATATATATATATATATATATATATATATATATATATATATATAATTTCCTATATATATATATATATATATATATATATATATATATATATAATTTCCTATATATATATATATATATATATATATATATATATATATATATAAATAATTTCCTATATATATATATATATATATATATATATATATATATATATATAAATAATTTCCTATATATATATATATATATATATATATATATATATATATATATATTTGAGACATTAAGGTAAATGATTCCAAAAAGTAATAGCTTAAATTTTAAAGCATTTTGTTGTTTCCCTGATGTGAATTTATTAATATTTAACTAAACGTTTATATTTTATTTCTTTCTGTAAACCTTGAAGTCGTAAAGTAGTTCATGATAGATGAGAAATTGTTTGAAATTCTTCTTAAAATAGTTCATACGATAACAAAATCCAAAAATCATCATTATTGTATTTAAAAATAAGATTAATATTATCAACAAATGAAATTCAAATAATCTATTATGAAGAACTTAAATTCTAAATTTCAGTCTCCATAGTGGCCATGGTAGTCTAGTGGTCAAGGTCACGGACTCGTGGCTGGCGTGTTATGAATTCGAGCCGAGTACCGCCGAAGATCCACCGTGCAGAAAGAGCCGACGCGCGTTCAAACTGTCGAGGCTGTAACGTTCTCCCGTTGGTGTGGTGTGGAAGTTAGGAGAGAGAAGTGCCAGCTTAGGTGTCATTCTCGTCACTTGACAATGGTTCAAAGCTTCCAAGTCGATAGCCGTAACTTTAACCGTGTAACTTTATAGTGTGACGTTAATATAACTCTCATCCAGCCCTCATAACACATGTACTGTACTCTTATGTAAAATGATAATCTATTTTTATAATAAAGTAATTAGAAAATAATATTTTAAAGAAAATAAGACGCGTGCTCAAACGTGCTTTTTAAAACACGCATCTCAGAAACTTAAAGTATCGATATTCTAGAAAGAAGTGAAATATACATAAATGTTTCTAGAAGAAAAAAATATTTTAAGTGGTACCAGAATATCATAGAAGATATACTAGGTAACTTTATTAAATGATATGAGCGTTTAAATAACAAAAAAAATTTAAGGTTACTTTAGGGAAAATTTGATGAAAGATATTAATGTTTTTAAATTAATAGATTTGTAATTATAGTCTCATTCAGTGTTTCTCAAAATGTGGGATGCATCCCCTAGGGGGGGCGTGATAACCCTACAAGGGAGGCGCGAGTGTATCAAAAAGTCGAAAACAAACATTATTTAAAAAAATTATTAATTTTCTGAAAGAAAGCAGAAAAAATAATACATTCTGACATGATAAAAAATAAAATACACATTTACACTGAGATAATACACTTATAAATGTATCAAAACTGCACCATGTACTTCATAATTAATTTAACAATTATTAATATATTAATTATTAATTAATTATTTTATATGTACTTAATTATTAATTAATTTTTTACATATAATTAAGTATTAATTAATTATTTTACATATAATTAATTATTAATTAATTATTTTACATATAATTAATTATTAATTAATTATTTTACATATAATTAAGTATTAATTAATTATTTTATATATTCTTAATTGTTAATTAATTATTAACAATTATTAATTTAAAAATTACCAGTGACTATGGACACATCATCAAATTATATACAAATGTAATACTTATCTTGATAATTTGTACGGTTTATAATTACAGTCGTATTGTGTAGATTTACATCAAAATATATTATTATTGAATTCAATACATTATTATTGTACTTAAGGGGGGCGCGATGTAACTTATGATTGAAATTTGGGTCGCGAGTATAGAAAGTTTGAGAAGCACTGGTCTCAATAAAGCTCTGAGGATTCTATCTCTTACTCAATTCTGCCTTGTAAGGCAGATTATTATGTGGACATTATATTTATTATAAAGAATAAGAATAAATAATGTTTTTTGTTGTGTTTTCATTTAAAGCATATAACACCTACCTTTTAGAAAGAATTTATTATCGTGTATTTTATGTATTAAAGCATTATTTGCTGCTTTGTAAGGAAATGTTATTGACTAATGATGGCAGAATTCATATGTTCTTTTATACACTTTTAAAGAATATAACAGATGGTTATAAAAAAATAATAGTAAAAAAAACAAACAATATTCGTTTTCGCTTCTGATCGTGAGGCTGTCTCATGAAAGCACAACAGTTCAAAATTAATGGGGTAAGATGGCATTTTGGAGGGTTTAACATACAGTTTGGGATCTCCTGACAACAATACAGTTCTCACAACGAACTATCATGATGTTACGAAGCTGTATTTATAATGTGGCTTCTCAAAATATTCATTTACAACAACATGAATTTGCACCAGAAGTAACTTAATATATTCATCTCATATTAATGAAAAACACGGGGATGGAATTTCTCTTATGTGTTAAGAATAAGCTCGTAATTATGATAACGCAATCCACGGCGTGTAATAATCTACATTATGTAATTTATTCCAAGTACCTTATCAAATTTACATGAATAGAAGCTTGAATGTGGTTTAATCTTAATTATAAAGTTACATCACAGGGCACTGTGGACATTGGACACTTCACGTAAGGTAATTTATGACATAGTGTGGATGAGTTTCACGGAATTTCGATTCTCAAGATCTTGAATAAGTAATCAGTTAAACCTTGTATGAGCGAAATCTGGAGCTGACCATTTGTAAGTAACTCGAGGGATTAAATTTATGTATCAGTATTAAATGTTATACTATCTGAGGAAAAATAACGAAGCATTTTATACAGTTTAAAAAATTAAAAAGTGAAATATGAAATTTTTTTGCGACAAAACAAAATATTCTGAATTGAGTCGTTGATTGCATTAACAAATTGCATAAAGAAAAACATCAGAAAATGTTAGTTATTTGTAAACTATTTAATAATTACTAATTACTCTTACAAATTATTGAAATGCTCGTTTATTCTCAACCAGAGCTATACTTAATAGTTTAGTGAACAATGCAAAAGTTTTTTTACCTGCCTAAATGCTGCCGGCGTATATATATACGTCTCGCTCAACCATGGTATTAAATGCCCCGGACGTATATATACGTCTTCCTGAATTGCGATCCTCTTCTTCGCGCTGCTATAATTAAAACTACTCAAAAGGCGTTAGAATGCAACAAAATGATCTTGACAGTGTTCGCAAAGGCTTTACAGATTTCAAAAAAAAAATGCGTATCTGTGTTTTTACTTTCCCCTCCAATACACTGCATACACACGCTTACGTGAAAAACAGTGACACTGGGGAGCAAATCTCGTAACTTTTAATCGGTCTTTAAGGGGTTAATATACGACCTTTATTTAACCATTTGGACAGCCCCATTAACCAAAAGATAAAGTCAATGACGTTTTCGGGTAAAATGTTTTAGACAGATTATTATATCCAGGCTGGATCCCGTTAACAATCAAATAACAAATCATAGAGGTTCTAGCATGCAGATTTACAGTCCTTTAGTGGAGATAAGAACAAAACACCATCTTAGAATAGGCCTCTTTTCTAGGTAACAATTTAAAATTACAAGAGTTTGTACTAATTATCTTTCGGAAAACGTAGAAAATCTTAATTTAAGCATAAGAATCATTTAAAAAAACTAAAAAGTTTAATATGGTTTAATATTTATTAAATTTCCAAGTAATTAAGCACAAATAAGGGATATTATATCATTCCATTTATGTTCGCTTTATATTTTATTCACGAAGTTATAAAACTTAAAAAAATCTTGCTCAAGATGGTATAAATATTTAGCAAACTTGTATTTTTAAGTATACAAAGAAACTAATAATTTAAATAAAAAAAAATTGGGGAAATTTTAAGAACAAATTTGAGTTTTACAAAGTCGTTTAAAAATTCTTCTTAAGTACCCTTACCTTACTAAATTAGAATTAAAAATTGGGATTCACAACATCATTCATCGAGCTTTAAATAATTAATTGAATTCAAAGAAATGTTTAATCAGTTCTTTAAATATGTTTTTAGCTATGAAACACTTAAGTTTACTTGTTTTATGAACTCTACATGATACAGAGAATATTAAGTATCACAAAAATGTGTTAATCATCAATATCAAACACTACCTTACAAAATATATTTACTAGTAATACATAAATTACATATAATTAAAGTTGAATATGCAATTCAATTTAGTTCATAGTTTTGATAGGTTTTATTTATAAATATGCCACATTTACTAATTATTTATTTTTTATTGTCATTTTAAGTATATCTATTGTTCACATCTGACATGCATCGTACAATTTCTTTGCTAAAGCTATATCGATAGCAATAAATATTTCTTAATCTTGAATAAAAAAAAAATTGGAAAGTCAATACGCAACAAAGTTTTCAGTTAACCAATAGTTACGTAAAATTCAATACTGGTTAGAAAATTTATTGAAACAAATAGATGTAGTGAAAAGATTAAAAGCGCTTTATTTTATAGAAAATGCCTTTTGAACGCGTTACTGAACTTGTCCTTATTTTTAGCTTGAAGCTTAGCTTTGTTCATAATTATTCAAAACTGTATGGAAACTTCGATTCATATTTAGAAAAATAGGTAGCGCCACTGAAAAAATTAGCCTGCAGGGAAACTAGTAAAAAAAGTAAATAGAAGCAAATGTTGTATCAACAAAAAGTGTCGTTTAGTTCCTCTCTCTCTCATTTTGTTTTTAAAATCGGCTTCATATTTTGTCCTGTATCCTGCCGCAAAAGTTTTAAAATATTGATTCCGTAAGCGTTACTGTTATTTTTCATTAACAATTCATTTTGATGAATAAGTTGCTTACGGCATTTATGTTTTCAATAACATATCTGTAAATTTTGTACTACAGTGCCTCAAGGGCAAGAGGTAAAATTCACAAGAGATAAAATGTAAAGTCAAATTTTATTATTTGAAAAGCTGAACTATAATATACGAAAGCAGAACTAATAGCTAAAAGGATTTGATCATTTTTAAATAGAGAACATTTCTCTTGAATGTTAGTTTTATGATAAGAATAATTTTTTATAAGAAAATCTATATTCCATGTATTGAAATTCACGTGCATTGAACACTTATTTTTTTTAAAAAAACGAAATAGATTCAATAGTTAAACCATTCCTTTTTTATTTAAATCCCTTTTAAAAGCCATCTATTTTAGAATACTTATGCGCATATATTTAGATAATTTTCATTTTAAAGCATGATAATCTTCTAGTTAATCTGCAGGGTGCTTAATCATGAATTCCCTGTCAAATGCAAGAAATTTAGTAAAGTGATATTCAACCCTAATTAAATAAATGAATATATACCGATAATTTTCTTTTTAATATTTTCCCAATATTGTAAATTGATAACACAAGGATAAATTATTTTTATAACAGAGATTTCTTTCAGAAAATTATTTATTTTTTCTTTCTTAGTAAAATTTTAACTATATATATATATATATATATAAACTTTTTAAAGTACTCTTTTCTCTGGTCACTTAGATGATAATTCTAATTTATATAGAAAGACTTAATTACTTTGAAAATAAAAATCATTTTAAAATAGTTCGAGATGAAAAAAAGACAGTTAAAAAAGGAAAATGTTGAGTAACATATGCTGAACTTCACTTTATTTTATTCAAAAAAGTTTTACATTTTTGTCCAAAACCAATTTTTGCAACCATGCTTTATTTATTTCAGAAAAGTTGTTAGTGCACCATTTATATTACACTTTACCATTACTTTGTATGTTAACATCCGTATATTTTATGATATATAAAAGGGAAAACATTCCACAAGCCAATAAAAAGGTTTCAAAAAAGTACCTTACTCTGTTTTTAAATGCATTTGAGAGGTATTTATATGTTAAAATAAAAAAAGAAATAAATAAAATCATTCATAAATAAATGTTTACCAACATACCGTATATTGAATTTCATTAACTGTGGGATTTGGATTCAACAAAAGATGTATTGACATTCCAAGACATTTCTAATGGGAACTAATTGTGAAAATCTGTCTTGTAGCTCGTCTTCTGAATAAGGCAGACCTTAGGGTAACCGAAAGAAGCATAAATGATGAACGTACTTCCCCACTTCTTTTTTTAATGTTCATTTATGCAATTGTTTATTCCCAAGGCTATGAAACTCCTGAAGGTGTTGGAAGAAATAAAAACATTATCAGAAAAGACTTGTGTTGTTGTTGTTCTTACTAATGCCCCCTGATCGGCAAAGGTAAAGGACCGCGAAATTCATCATGGCAAAGGGCTAAGTGACGCATGTCTTTAGCCGTAGCTTTGAGTAACATACAGGTGACAGATTGATTTACCTCAGTTTCACCCTAATTTTGGGGGTAGTCAGGGGCCTCCCACATCTCTTCCCCTACCACCAATCTCACGAAAGAACTTGCGGCTCGACGGCTATTTAAAGTATCCCCGTGCTGCGAAGCTACTATACATTTACAAACATCCATGTCTTCTACTGGTTTTGAAACCAGCCCAACGGCACAGCAGTCAGCTGCACTAACCACTGTACCGGATAGGCGACCAGAAAATAATTGCTGCTTGCTTAACAGGAAGGATAATTACTATTTTTCATATATGAATATAATACGCTAAAATAAATGAATCATCCTTTTTCTTTTCTTTTTTATAAAATATACCGTCAATTAATTTAATCAATTTACGTACCTTTAAAAAAAGGTTCCTAGCCCTTTTTTAATTAAATGATTACACTAGTCTTGACTGTGGAAATGGCATAGACATTGGAAGTATTCCTGAGTGAAGTACTGTTTGTGGGTTATCAAAAGGGGATAATTTAACAATTTCTAAATGAAATATGTCAATTGAGTTAAAAGTTAATAATTAAATAAGTTCAATATGTATCAGAAAAAGCAAAAATGCCAATTTAAAAATTAATTTGTTAATCTGAAGCATTTCAACGTTTATTTACATGATTATTTTGTTTATTTTAATTGCAGAAAATATAAGATCAAATATACTTTTTTAAACAACATATACAAATTTATTTCAATGGGTGTTAAACGCCTTATTAATAACCTATGTGGAGCTGATGCTTTGATATTAACGTAAATATCTGATTCAATATTTGTGACAACTAGTTGAAGTTGACCTATTTTAATTAAATCTAATCGATTATGATTTTAGGGTAACAATATTTTTACTTGGCTAAAAATGTTTCAGAGGATAAAAATTGAAAAAACAATGATATATATTTTATATATATAACATAGGGCCGTGAGTAGCCTAGTGGTTAGAGCTTCAGACTCCAGACCGGAAGGCCTGGGTTCGATGCCCGATGCCACCAAATACCCTCCGAGTACACAGGGAGTACGTGCTCGTTAAATCAGTGGGCCCGAAGTCTTGTGGGATGAGTCACGAGCGCAGGGACTGGAGAATATTTCCCTCCCCCTTCAGTCCATGCAGAAATTGTGGAGGTGGTGATAGGTGGTGTCGCCATTTATATCGTCCCTTCGGGGAATTTTGCAGAGCTAAATCGTACTGTCACCTGTATGGTGCTCAAGGTCAACGACATGCTTGCCTCTAGCCCTTTGGCACGATGAATTTCGTGGGCCTCGCGATCTGACTACGTCAGACAGGTGGCATTAGAAACAACAACATATATTTTTGAATAATTTTTATTATACGTTTTTTAAGAAAAAATTATTTACTGATACTAATTCAGTGCAGTTACAAATACGAAAAAAAAAAAAAAAACTCAATGCATCAAAAAGAACACGCAGACGGAAATTACGTGTCCTGTCTACTTTAAGATTGGAGGGCGACACTCGTTCAGTATATATACTGCCACAAGAGGCACTTTATTGTTCTTTTTTTATCGACTCATGGAATGCTTAAAGTTATAAGGTGTTTCATAGGGAGCCCCATCAGAGAAAAAGAGAAAGAGTCCCTTAGAAGAATACGATTTAAAATAACACTTGAAGTATAACTCAGCATGTTGTAGTTATTCTAGACAATTAAAAAAAATACAGTGTTTTTTATTAAAAATTTTTAGCATGATATATGAATGGAATTTAATAATGTATTCGTGTTCCAGGTGTTATCTACCATTACATTATATGTAATAAATAGAATGTGTTTCCATTTTTATACCCAAACTGTAGAAATCTAGTTATGTTGAAGCTATCTGCCGTAGCATTTCATATTCTGCGATAGTTAGCTTCTAAATTTTGTTTTTGTTGCCACATTGAGAAATATTTTTAAGGTATCCGAACACGTTGAAAATGACCACATTAGGTAAAGACAGATATTTAAAATAAATTTTTTAATAGAGCTATCTTTAAATTTTAAACAAAACATACTTTGTTTTGTTTCTACGCTACCTAGAGGCCAAGTTACAATCAATATTATAAAGTTAGAAAAATCTGAAGTGATCTACCAGAAGTGAGCATTTAAATTGTTCAAATGTATCATGGAGAGTCCGTTAACTTATAATGTTATAAATGAATTTCTATAAAACTTTTTGAACTTGATATTTCCATTATTTTCTAGTGAATGCACTAAAATATTTCTTATTGTATGGATACTTTTTGAGTTATGGCTTGTTATTTAAATAATGATTTCATAAAGAATGTCACATTTCTTATAATGTTTTCTCAATCAGTCTTAAAACTTTAAATTTTAATAAAGCATTAAAATTGTAGTACGTTTTCAAGATAAATGCTTCTAATTTGTTTATGTAATATTTTTACTAGTATAATTTTTTTTTTCTTTAACTGATTTAAAGTTTTTCAAAAATATTGCTAACATTTCACTTATAATTGATATTTTTGTAAAATTTAAGTAGTTATTTAAAATATTGTTACAGTTAAGTATTAGTATTTATTGGTATTAAGTCGTAAAAAAGCATTTATAATGTTTAAATATGCTATTTTGTTAAAAAGTACTCCCAACGTGTACGGATACATTAACATAAATGCATTGTTCAGAATGCCATTAAAATTTTTATAACGGAATGAAAAAATTTAGCACACATATTATGTAAATTTATACCCTAAGATTTGGAGCAGTTCTTGTTTAAATTCAGATATTTTTTATTCAATTATATTTATTGTTACAAACTGATTTTAGAACTCAATATTTTATAAAAAATTAAATTTTATTTAAGTTTTTGCTTTTCAATTAAGCAAATAAAGATCATTTGCAAAACCCTTTGAAAGTTCCCGGAACTCAAGTGGAAAACCGCTATCTCACCATACACTGGTGTGCAAAAATTAAGGACGAGATGGTTTTTTCAATATAACTTTGTACAAAAGCTTTCCAAATCAACACATTTAATACCGTAAGATCCCCAATATGTAAGGACATGTGTAATATGTAAGCAACACTTACTAAAAGAGAAATCAGAGGGATAAAAAGAAGCTTGATTGAAAAAGTAGCATGGAGCGCAATGCGACTGAAGGCCGAAACATCCCTGTGATGGGTGTCCAGCAAGAAACATCCGGTCTTTAGTAGGGGATATGATCTCTCCTGACTGCTAGGCAGGTTTCACAGCGTCTGCCCATGCTGAGAATGAGGGTGTCAATGAGTTGTTGAGGCATTGCTGCCCATTCGTCTTGCAGCGCCAATCGAAGCTCCCGAATCGTTACCGGTGGTAAGGTACGAGCTGCCAAGCGTCTGCCTAGAAAATCCCATACATGCTCGATGGGATTGAGATTAGAAGATCGGGCCGGCCAATCCATACGTTCAATATCCTCACATCCTAAGAGCTGTTCGGCAGCTACTGTGTGATAACATGGTGCATTGTCGTCCATAAAAAGGAGCTGCAGACCCATGGCGCCTCTAAAAAGACGCACATATGGAAGAAGAATCTCGTTACAATAACGGGTCCCGTTCACTGAACCTGCGTCGAAGATGTGAGGGTCTGTACGACTACCAAGCATGATGCCTCCCCAAACGAGAACAGCACGACCTCCATACCTGTCCCTTTCAATGATGTTCGAGGGATGATTGCGGCTTCCCCGCTCTCTCCAGATGAGTATGCGATGAGAATCGCTACTCAAACTGAATCTGCTCTCATCTGTAAAGAGTACTCGTCCCAATTCATTGTCTCTGCAATTCCGGTGTTCCCGGAACCACAGAGAACGCCCTCTCCGATGGGCAGGGTTGAAAGGTACACACCGTACAGGGCGTCGAACAAACAGACCCCCACCGTGCAATCTTCTGGCTACGGTAAAACGCGATATCGGTCGTCCAGTCGCGTGTGTCGTGTGTCTAGCGATTTATCCCGCTGTCTGCCGCCTGTTTCTTCTGGCCTGTAAGACAATGTACCGGTCATCTGCGGGTGTGGTTCCTCGTGGACGACCACCACTGAACCCCCGGATAGCTGTTCCTGTAGTTTGAAATTGTCTTCAAAGTCGTGAAACGATGCTGTGAGCAATTCCGAACTCTGTAGCCACATTTGTCACACTGCGGCCTTCCTCCAACTTCCCAATGATTCGACCTCGGGTAAAAGCATCCAGATGTCGTCTAACAGATTGATTATTCGCCATTTCTCGCTGAGGCAGCAACTTGGTGTGATTTTAACTGCTATACGGCGTGCAATCTCTTTGCCAGAAATATTGATCTTACACCGACAACATGCTTTATACTACTCAGACACTCCCCCATTACGTCTACCTGCATATCTGCTACCGTACATCACCTTACTTAATCTCCTGATTGGTCTTTCTGTCCGCTCTGCCTCTTCGTTCAGCTGATATGCTAATTTTTCGACTTCGTCCTTAATTTTTGCACACCAGTGTACGTTATACATTGAAACTTACAGAAGCGCAGACTGCAAGAATAAGATTACTTGAATATTTGGTTAACTAATTCAATTACAAAAACAATCGCCAATCCGGTTATAGAGGTTAGTGACGCTGACTGCAGTGCCGTTCGGACTGGGTTCGAATTCCGGAGAAGACATGGATGTTTGTAAATGTATAGTGCCTTTGCCGCATGGGGGTACTTTAAATTGCCGTCGAGCCACAAGTCCTCTCGTGAGGTTGGTGGAAGGGGAAGAGAGGTGAGACCCCTGATCACACCCAGGGTGTTCTCTCTCAAAATTGGGGTGAAACCGAGCTAAATTGTTCTGTCACCTGTATGGCGCTCAAAGCTACGGCTTACGACAGGCGTCACTTAGCCCTTTGCTATGATGAATTTCGTGGGCCTTGATCTGGCATTTGCCGATCATGTGGCATTAGTAACAACAACAATTACAAAAATACACTGCTGACCACCGTAAATGCAACACCCTGAAGGAAGCATGCAAATAACATGAAATTTACAACGTGCATTAACGGAGGTGAGATATGCAAATGATTAGAATTTCAGCCCAGACACACATTACGAAGGCCTGTAGCGCCATCTCAGCACTATTTAAGGCATGGAAATTTCGACGATTTTGAGTTCAGCAATTGTGTTTTTCTTGTGGTTTTTTTCAAAAAACGATCAGTTATGTCTCGTAGAAAACGGTGATCAGCTTTTGATCAAGTATCCAAGATCGACAGAGGAAGGATAGCAGCCTAACGAGATTGTGGATTATCTTTCAGGAAAATCCGTAGTCGTGTTGGACGAAACCAATCAACTGCAAAATCCGTAGTCGTGTTCGCCGAAACCAATCAACTGCAATGCGGATATGTGAGCGTTGCATGTAGAAAGGTACTACGGACCGACGTGGTCGATCGCATCCACCTCAGTGCACCACTTTACGTAGGACAGGCATATTGTGCGCATGGCAGTGACGGATCGCTCAGTCACATCACGAACCATAGCACAGCACATTGAGTCTGTAACGCATCATTCAGTGTCTGCGCGTACCATTCAACACCGTTTATAGCAGAGTGGTCTGTAGGCACGTCGTTCATTGCTTGGTCTACTCTTGAGATAGAACCACAGATGTATCCGCCGCCAATGGTGCAAAGAAAGAAGGATGTGGGTGGCAGAATGCAATGAAGTTGTCTTTACTTACGAGTCACGCATTTGTCTGCATCACCACGATGTTTGGATTCTAGTCTGGAGGCACCGTGGAAAGAGGATGTTGAACAGCACCGCCACACTGGTCTTGCACCGGATATTATGGTATAGGGCGGTATTGGATATCATTTTTGCACTCCTCTAGTATGCATTGCCGGTACTTTAAACAGACAGCGCTACATCTCTCAGGTGTTGGAGCCAGTTGTCCTTCCTTAACTTCAGGGCTTGGCCACATCCATATTTCAACAGGATAATGCGTGACCACACGTAGCACGCATTGTCCAAAGGTTATTCGTCAATCACCAGATTGATTTGCTTCTCTGGCCAGCTCGCTATCCGGATCGTTCACCGATAGAAAACATGTGGTCCATGGTTGCTCAACGATTGACCCAGATTGCCCCCCAGTTGCCACACCAGATCAACTTTGGCAACGTGTGGAAAGTGCTTGGTCTTCTGTACCGCAAGAACACATCCAAAGTCTCGTTGAATCAATGCCGAGGCGTGTGGCAGTGGTGATCTCCAACGGCTACTCTGGCTACTGATTCTGGCAGGAACCACACTTAACAAAAGTCTATAAATTTAATAATTTGATACTTGGTGAACATGTTATCTACAAAATAAATTTTATTGTGCTATCTCTTGTCTTTCTTAGTGTTGCATTTACGGTGGCCAGCAGTGTATATAAAAAAGAGAAACTTACAATCTGCATGTAAACACTTCTTAAAATTCAGTCAGTAACTATTTGATTACATTTTATTTTTAGGACTGAAAATAGTATTCAGTTTTTGTGATTTTGTTACATAATTTCTCTTGTAATAATTCAAAATAACAATCTTATGTTACAGAAATAACACAGCACTGTTCATATTTTGATCAATATATTTTTAATGTATTAAATAAGTTTTTTATTAAAAGTATTCTAAAGGAATTATATATATGTATATAGCTATGCTGCATTTATTATAACTATTTTTCCGGATTGATTTTCTGCCAAAGTACCGATTTTCATCTATCTCGAGTTACAGTATACCATTTTGTAAGAAACGTTTATTTTTTAGAATTCTTAAATATATTATTTTTGTCATTTCGCTGTTCTTAAAAATATTTTTTAGGATTTGTTTGCTTTTTGGTGTATTAAAATGAAATAGATAAAAGGTGACTCAAAAGAGTTTTCTTTTTTTTTGTTTCGTAACTATTGATGCCTTAGAAGTTTCACGATACTTATTTTCTAAGGTATTTTGTTCTTTTTTAGTCTCAAACATTCGTTTCGTCGAAAGGTTTCCTTTATAAAAAATTGATTCGTTTTATGATAACTTAAAATTTAATTCCAAATACATTTTATTGTAAATATTCGAAAGTTGTAAGCAAATATCGAGTCTTTAAGAAATAAAGTAGTCACTTGTACAATTATATAACAGAATGATCTAGCTACATTCATTATTTGAAAAAATTATTCAGAAATACAATTACTATGAATTATGGCTCCATTTTCTGCGGTTGGTTTCTTTGTACACGATGTGGAGAAGTGATATTGAAATATATTGAATGCTCTATTCATCACGTATTTGTAGATTTATAGAGTTCTCTTGAAAAAAGGTTGTGGCTGTGTGATTACCAAGTGGTCATGGTCACGAACACAAAATTTGTATTCAACCAATTATATAATAGAAGGATCTAGCTCAGTGGTACTCATCCTTTTTTTCTGCAGGGCCGCATGCATATGGTAGCTATTTCATGTGGGCCGCAGTATGAGAATTAATGGAGTGGCGGGGAAATGCTTTATAACTTCTGCTAGATAACGTATAAAATTTAAAAATCGGAAATTGATCAAAATATTAAAACTCCTATTTTGCTTTTTTTAATTATTATTTTTTGTCACTGAATTTTTCTAAATGGAAAGTTTTAAGAATCACTCTTTCACAATTTCTGCATCAGTAAACGGATTCATATGATTATCAATAATATAACAAATTTCATAGGATGCATTTGTTACCGCTGTGACATTACGACTCACAAAACACTTTGTTGCTAATGTAACGATTATTTACAAGAAAGCCTATTTGTTACCTCTTGAAAGAGATCTTTGAGGAAAAGTGCTACTGAATGATTCATGTTTATTGGTATTTTTTAAACACAACACTTTCGTGACAAGTGAAACAATTACTGAACCATACTTGTTTTTCACTACACAATAGTCAACTTCCCAATCGTCTTGAAACAATCTATTTTCTTCGAATATTTTTTCGCTTGCAAGATATGAAGGATAGTTAAAAATTGGTTCCGCTCATAAAATGGTCGTTACTCCACTGTTGTCTATTATCACTAATAAGGAAAAAAATATATCTATTCGCATCCATACGACATCGATAGCAAAAAAACAAAATCGATACATTTTATTCTTTAACAAAGAGTTTCCCACCCAATTTCCATAATTAAATGAATTTCCCAGAACAATGGGCCATGACCGAGTCACATGTGGCCCGCGGGCCGCTAGTTGAGTATCGCTGATCTAGCTGCATTCAATCTCTGAAAAGTAAATGAAAAATTATTTATTATGCAATTATGTCAGCATTTCCTACGATTGGCTTCTTTGTCCATAATGTAGGGAATGATATTGAAATCTATCGAATTTTATTCATCACTTGTTGGACGATATACAGAGTTCTTAAAAGCAGGGTGGTGTAATTACCGAGTGGACAGGGTAACGAACTCCAGTAAAATCTCAGAACCTAACGACTCCCGTTAGATTGGCTGATGAATGTCAAAACTATCGAGGCTTTGAGTCCTCCTGTTGGTATGATGTGAAAGTTTCGGGGGGAATTCTGGATCAGGTGTTACCCTCGTTACTTGACCACGGTTCAAAATTACAAGACTCTCTACTTGCTTCACATTGCGAAGTAAAATACAATCAATCAGTCAACTTTTAAAGTAGGATATCAATGAACTTAAGGTGACTGCTTACCTTGAAAACGTCGTTTTTCGTCTTCATAAGGCATTTTTTTTAATTTCAAAATCTTATAGTTTTATACAGTGTTACCCGTTTTAGTAAAAATTTGGTAAAATTTTCTTGAAAACAACCAATCTTTCTAAAAGTACAATATTTATTTTAAAATGTTTACGTATTTACATGGTTTTTTTTTATTTTACTTCCTAACAACACTCAATTTGTTTCAAATTTTTTTTTTTATAAATAAACTGGTTCCGAAAGTATGCAGTCTCCTTAAGAAATCAAGAATGCAATTAAGGATTACGAGAGAATTGTGAGGAGTATTTAATGTATATCTCGTATGAAAAGTTAATATAAACTAAATTTCGGACGCACAGATTATATATGTTTAAGATTTCGAAATAATTTATGCCAGGCAATGTTTCATTTGAATGGTATGTAAGACTCCAAACTTTACTTAAGTATGTCGTGTCGATTATTGATATAGTAATCAGATGGCAATAATCTGCTAAATCCTTATGTAGGGTAGGTTGAATTTTAATGAAGAATATAGTAGGAATCAACCTCTTCACATAATCTAAAACCGAAATTATAAGATTCAATATGAATAACTATTATGTAGCTAAGTAGCAAGTATCCATAGACCAATGAATTAATTGATTCAACTAATATTTTTTTTATTTTATTTATGGCACGGTGTGTGACACATGAACTTAATTTTATTTCAACCGCATTTTAAATAAAATAGAACCCACGCACTTTTTTAAATTAAGAAATGTTTATGAATAATAATGATTCATCCCAAACTGTGAAGTTTAAAAAACTAATAATATGATATCACCTAGAAATTTTCTTCAGAATTTTTATCTGAAAATTATAGCTAGATGCGTTTAGCGTTTACTTTCTTTTTCGCTTAATATGGTATCTAGAATAGTTTGAGAATTGCATTCAAAAATAATTTCTTAAAGGCAGTTTATTAAATTTATTACGACATTATGAGAAACACTTAAAAATGGTTTCCAAATCTTACAAAGAAATCGTCTCTGTAAACGAGATTTACGTTCCACATATGTTGTAAAGAAATCTATTTGAGATATAAATGTTTGCCAATTAAAAAAATAGGAAATACTTGAGAAAGTAAAATTTAGAATAACTAATTTTTAAGTGTTAAACAAATAGCCAAAGGTTTTCAGACCAATTCATTAAAAAAATCATCAAATTTTTTCCCTTTATTTTTAAGAATATTTATAACATTGCAAAAAATAAAATGAGTATAGTGTTATCGATCATTTATATGTTTGGGATGAATAAAAATCTCCAGCTAGATATAGAAATATTTGATGTCCTTCAATAGGACACTGGTCAATAGCAGATGTAGGTCATAATATATACGTGTATCTCTGGCCTGAGGTAACCTTAATTCAAAAGGCGAATATGTATTAAAAGTACTATAAGTTATAAATAATGCTATAAAATTCTGAATATTACTAATATTTGAAGTGAAGTGTTTTTTTTTTCTTTATGTAATTCCATTTATTTATTTTTGCTTGATTATCATATAATTTTACTAAATACTCGTACTTATTTTTGTATGAAAAACCGTATTAATATTACAATCATCAATTAAAAAAAGTTACCAAAACTCTTTTTTAATAAGATGTTTTTTTTTAGTCCAAAAACGCTTATATAAATCAATCATTCGAATATTTCTAACATGAAACTTTTAAGACTTTTCTAACATGACATAAAAATGATTTGATGTTTATTGTTGTTATATTATTTTCAGCTACAAAAAACAAATGAAAATATCTCATTCTAATAAGTATAATATCAATTTCCGAGAATTTTATTGTAAGTACACAAAACTATATATATATATATATATATATACTGCTCAAAATAATTAAAGGATATTACGATTTTAGGTGGATCTTGAGGCTGGGAAACTTTTTAGCTGATTGATACATGTTCGACAGACGTAGTAGGTTATATGAGAATAAATTACACATGTTTGGCAGAAAAAAAATGCATTTTATTGCGCATTTGTGTACAAACGGGAAAAAAACACAATTTGTGCATATAAGAAAAAAAGAATAAGAAAAGGTATTTTCTTCAAAGGAAATCATTTTCAGTAGGATTAGTGGTTTCCACGGATGGCCAGCAACGTTTAGCACCTTTGAGACATGGAGTCAATGAGGCTATTAATCACGAGTTGGGGTATTCTGTCCCACTCTTCCAGAAGAGCTCGTTCCAGTTCTTGGATAGTTTATGGGGGTGGTTGGCGGCCAGCCACTCGTCTTCCTAGAGCGTCTCAAACGTGCTCTGTTGGATTCATGTCTGGAGAACATGCTGGCCATTCCATTCGTACGATTCCTTCCTCGAAAAGGAAATCCTCCACCAGGTTAGCATGATGTGGCCTGCAGTTATCGTCCATTAAAATGAAGACATCTCCGACTGCTGCAGCGTAAGGGACTACAATAGATCTGAGGATCTCATCCCTATATCGGCGAGCAGTCAGAGGTCCATCTCGAATGATGTAGAGGTCTGTGCACCCGTCCATGGAGATGCCACCATACACAAACAATCCCCCACTGCCAAATCTGACACTTTCGTGCACGAACGTAGAATTATTCCTACTGCCACGGTCCCTCTAGATGAAAATACGCCTATTAACCGGAGGAACAGAAAAACGGGACTCGTTAGAAAAAGAACATTGCTCCATTCATTTCTCCTCCAGTTCACATGCTCTGTTGTCCACTCGTTCATATTTCCTAGTCTCCGAGCCGTTAAGACTAAATAACGATCTTCATTAGGCGTTGTTGCCCGTCTACGACCTTGTCCTGGTCTTCAACCTGTACTTCCAGTCTCCAAAAAACGGTTCCAGAACCTGGAAATCACATTTTGTGACACTCCAATGGCTTGCGCTACTTCGGCTTGAGTTTGGCCCCCTTCTAACCTACCAACAAATCTCCAAGCTTCTGAATCGGTTAAATGACTTCGCTGAGACATTGTACTCATCGAAACAAATCAGTCACTGAATACCGATCATCCTTGTCCTCTTTTCAGTTGAAAGTAAAATTTCATTCGCTGCCGCTGAAGCGACGTTTTTGACGTCGAACTCAAAATTAGCATACTCCACAGTTTGAAAATCAGAAAAATTTGCATTTGCGATTCTCTCTTCCATTTTCGGCAAAATAATTACGCGTATATCTTTATTTTATATAAAACTTACAATATCCTTTAATTGTTTTGAGCAGTATATATATATATATATATATATATATATATATATATATATATATATATATATATATATATATATATATATATATATATATATATATATATATATATATATATATATATATATATATATATTTATATATATATATATATATATATATATTTATATATATATATATATATATATATATATATATATATATATTTATATATATATATATATATATATATATATATTTATATATATATATATATATATATATATATATATATATATAAGGACTATTTCCATACATTGCAGTCTTAACTTATTTTTAACATTTGATATTTATGTGTTTTCCTAAATGTTTAAAATTGTGTTGAAAGTCGAAATCGTTTGTACTTATCTTATAAACATCATAAAAAAAGTGTAAATATAACTCAAGTTTCTGAAATTTTCGTACATATTTTTTAAAAAGATTTTTTTGTTCAACCATACAGCAAAATTTGATTTAAAAACTTCATGAAAGTGCGTGTGTGAGTAGATTTTCGGTCAAAATAAACTTTCAGAAGTGTGCCATTATAAAAGTTTTCTACATCGATCATGTCTTCGGAGAAGAAAAAGTAAAATGAATTTCTTAAGTGAGTGCGTGTTTTTTTTTAAAAAGACGTTAAAAAATAAAGTTTTTATGCAAACTACTGCTTATAAAAATTTATTTTTTGTTTGTCGTGTCTTGTTTTATAAAATTTTTAAAAATATATATTACTTTTTCGTTTTCATTAATTTTTTTCTTCTATTTCTATTTGCGGATATTTTCAAATTTTTATCTGATATAAAATTTTGAAATTATACAAACTTAAAAATAAATTTTTTTAAAAAAATCTCTCACTTAAAAGAATTACAAAAAAAATGAAAAATATCTGTTTTTAAATCGGTCGTTAAAAAAGTGTAATGTACTACAAATTTTAAAGTGGACCATTTTTACTAAAATAAACTCAGTGACGCAGCACCCATGAGGGTCAAAGTCTTCTGTACCTATCTTAGTATCCGTGAACATAGGCGCTGAAATGCATGAGCATATGTCTCGATGAGGAGGTCAATATGACGCGAGAGCACCAGTTTTTAGTCCCCAATCAAGCTTGTTATTTAATTATCGACCCTCTGAAAGGATGAAAGACTGAGTCGACCTTGCCCAGCCCGAATATAGAACCCAGGACCTGTAGAATGGAAGCGCGATACGCTACCACTTGGTTATTGGGCTCCAGACCATTTAGTACCAGTGAATATACGATGGAAACCCAAAAATATTACCAAAATTGTGCGCATGTTTCGCAGTGATGATAGTTCCAGGTCTCTCTCTCGCGACTATCAGTCTAAGTTTAGTGGATTTATTTGTGAGTGTTCCTGTTTCACCCCTTTGGCAATCAGTGAAATGACCGACATGAAAGATTGTGTGTAAAATTTTCCTTTTTGTTGGGAAAACTGCAATAGAGACCGTTGAGTTGCTTCCACAAACCTTGAATGGTGCCGAAATCTAATGCGCAATTGATGAATATAGTCGAAAGACAATTCACCAAATTTTTAAAAAAACGAACATGCCGTGGAGCATGCTCACAGTAATGCTCTGTCCACATAGCTTTGATGGCCCGACAGTTTTTGACAAACAACAACACGGTGATTGAGCCTCGTCCACCTTACTCACCAGATCTTGTTCCGTTTTTTTTTCACGGACGGATAAAAGTAAGAAAGAAAAGCAACTCAATGATGGGGAAGAAGTCAAAGGAAACAGTACATTATCCAGCCTCAAGAATTCCAGAACTGTTTTAAGCAGTGACAAAGTCATTGGGAGAAGTGCATCAAGGCCCATGGACACTTTTAAAGTTCAGTGATGTATAAGTTCAATAAAATTGCAAAATAAGAAAAAAAAATAAATTTTGTTTATTTTCGGGTATATTGTTGATGACTAAATAATGCAAGATTTGGTAAATCACTAATTTATGCCAAGTTTATCAAATTTTCCATAACACACGATTAAATAAATGTGCAATATGATATTTTTTATCCATCTTTTTCAAAATATCTGCATTTTTATTTTTCACAATGAAAATACTCTGCATTAGTATACAAGCACACATACTTATAATACAAAAAAAATATTCCACTGCGCGTTTGGTTCATATTTTGCATAGAAAAATACAAGCACTGTTTCATTTCTTTTTTTCACTATAGACAATTCACATTTCAATAAATGGATTGAAGTCGTGTCCACTCTAATATTGAAAATGATTCGTTTTTACTTAAGGTATCCGAATACGTTCGGAACCGTGATTTTAAAAAAGCGCATAAATGGATAGTTTTCATGATATTTAGTCTCACTTAGATTAAAATACATGCATAAAATTGTTTTAAGAACATTTTGACAAAAAAAATTATTTAAGTATAATATTTTGGCGAAAAAATAACTTAGAATCATCTTTTTTCCAAATGTTCTCCTTCTGTGAAAAAATGGATCTATTAGAATAATATTTTACCTGTATATAGCTCAAACCTCTTTGCAGAGGCTCAACTAGAATGTTTGAAAATTTTACATTATTTTCAAAGTTACCACCAATTGAAATAATTATTCGCGTTTTTTTTTTAAATTGCTCCTCTCTGTTGTCGTAAAACGTAGATAAACCTACTTATAATTTAAAAGTTATATAATTTAAAGTTATATAGTTATATAATTTAAAAATTCTAGTTGAGCCTCTGAACAGAGGTCTGAGCTATATACAGGCAAAATATTATTCTAATAGAAGCATTTTTCACAAAAAGAGAACATTTGGAAAAAAGAGTATTCTAAGTTAATTTTTTTGCCAAAATATTGTATTTAAAAAAATTTTTTTGTCCAAATGTCCATAAAACAATTTTATGCATATATTCTAATCTAAGTGACACTAAATGTCATGAAAATTATCTATTTATTCGCTTTGCAAAATCAGGTTCCGAACGTAGTTGGATACTTTAAATTATTTTTATTGAATAGCTTATACTTTTGGTAAAAAAAAAAACTGTATACAGTTTTTCTAGAAGAAAATTGTTGGTAGTGGAGAAAACTTTTGATTGTTTGCCTTCTTTAATCTGATTAATTTCAGGTTACAGGAGACCTTAATTTTAACGCAAATTGAATTTTGAATAAAATATACGTTTCAGGTCTCAAATTAGACAAAGCATAAAGTATGAATGTGTATATTAGAATTCAAACTGAATATTATAAACCTGTTTATTTAAACAAGTGTTCTATTTTATAAACAATTTAAATGTACAATAAACGTTCCTCAAAGCATAACGCGACCGAATGCTGTAATTTACATATTTATTCATAATTCAAAATAAATATTTTTAAAAATAAACATTACACCAGGTACCTTGTGCGAATTAAAAAAAAATTCAGCTCGGGATAGTACATCTCTTATTTGTTTACCTTTATCTATTTTTGCTGCTTTTGAAGTACGCTTTTCAAAAAAATGTATATTTGAAATTCATTATTGAATTTCTGCATCGCATGTTTCTCTTTTGAAAATCCAAGCAGATGCGTCTGAAAAGAAAAAAAACACATTTTTTATGCGGTTATTTTTTTAAAAAAAATCTTTTTTTACCATTTTAGAAAGATGTAACAAACACATAATAGACTGATCTTTGTATTTCACAGCATTCATTGCAAAAATTAGATAATTTTTAAATACTTGAAAATATTTTCCTTTCTTTTTCATTTTCTTATTTAATTCTTACTTTTTAAAATTATATTTGCTCCATTTGAAACGAATGGAAAATTTAATTTTTGACTCCAGTTTTTTGTTCATTTTTTTATTAAAATTATCTCTTTTTTTAATAACTGTTTGTGAAGACATTTTTTAAGCCATAAGAAGTCTTAAATGTTTTTTAATGCATAACTAACACTTTTTAATTATAACTTCAATAAATAAATGCGCAGTTTAAGTATTTAAACAAACTTATTTTATGAGAAATATCTGCTTTGAAATTTGTTTCGACATGAAACAAGATATATATTTTTTTTACGTTTTAATTGTGTTAAAAGGAATTTAATCAAACAAAAATGATTATGCTTTGTTTATAAATGATTTTCAAAGCAAATAATTCAAGAAAAAATAAATTGTTTGATAATATTTATCCTTAAAAAAAATATCCTATTTTTGAAAGGAAAAAAAAACATTACTTTTAATCCCTACAGAATGCTGAATGAATTTTTCAGAAAATGAAGAAACAAATAATTTGGAAATCAAAAATACTTCATGTAAAGAAAATTCCTATCATAATGCAAAAAGAAAAATAAATAAATAAAATTAGGGAGGAGGGGGGATAACAACTATTTATAGGTTCTTTTGCTGAATTAAAGCACCTTAAAATATTTTTTTTTAAATAAATTTGTTTTGTATAATTTTGTAAAAAAAAATTCAAATTCATTCTCATATCTGAATCTACTATTGCTTAGACATTTTGATTAGTTAATAAAGACTTTAAATGTATTGTTAGGCAAAAAAATATTTTATTGTAGATCTTACGTTAAATCGAAAAGGATACGTATATCAAACATGTCATTGAAAACCCATGAATAAAATATATCTGGCTCCTTTATAGTTCTGACGCGAAAGAAAAAGAAATCATTTTTAAATAAATTTGTATTATAACTAGTTTGATTTCTACCTTAGAATATAATATAAACTTTAAAAAAGCACTTCAAAAGCACATCAGAAGATATATGTTCATGTAAATCATAAAATGCATAATTTTAAATGATTGTAAGAAGTAAAATGCCTCTTAAAATAAAGAAGTACTACACATAAACATTATGTAAATTCATCGCAGTTTAATTTACGTTTACTTTCACTGTTTCAAAAAAATAATTTCACACATCGAACGGTCATTGTGAAAAATGTTATTAATGAGTGATTAAATTTAAGCATTTCTGTTGCCCCGGTTTTTAGCCAGTTTTGCTGGTGAAATAAAAAAGCACAGCTCAAAACATTCCGTGTGCATTTTTTATGTTCGGACGAGCAATAAATTCTTTTAATATTCTGCATATCATAGCCGCCGCAAGTATTTTATGCATAAAAACTCGGTCAGCTCCGAGTCATTAAGTATAATGGATTGCAATGGTAAAATACACAATTCTTTTTTTTTAATGTTTCTTTACTAAAATTAAATGAAATTTCTCAGTTCCTAAAGGCTGATGGCAATGGCCTATAGCATTGTTAAAAATTGAGGTAAACATTGTAAAAGTAAATCCCTCAATTGATTCTATATATAAAATATTGATTCCGTTAAAGAACATAATTTAAATAATACATTCATTCATTGAAATCATATCATTTAAACTATTTTAAAATTAGTAAAAGTAGCTTAAAATCAGTCCATTTAATACTATTTAGAGCGTATTATTAACTGATACCACTCACATAAAAATTACTTTATGTATTTTTAAAAAATGCTCTTATATTTAAATAGTAACTTTATTTTCCCATTTAAAGTTAAATTTAAAAGAAAAATAGGTAAAACAAATTGAAGTTAATTTTGGAACTTTATATATTTTCACAAAGACTCTGTTAAATATCCAATGGAACTCATCAATCATGTTTCAAAAATATTTAGATGCACAGATGTTGTCTATTATTGATTTTTGTTATGCCTCTCTACTGTAGAATAAATTGTCATCATAACAGAAATATTTCAAATGCGCTGGACTAGCTAAGCAAAGAACATCATTACATAAGAACTGCAAATGTATAAAACATCAAAATTAACGTATTTTATCATAGATCATGCCATTATTATGAAATTAAAATTTTAAAGTGGAATGTGTAAAGGTTTATAAACAACATTCACTTTTTATTGATCAAAATCAGTTTACTTTCCTCGATGACACAGACACTATGAATAAAAAAATGCTACTAAAATTAAACAAACGCTCAAACTAAATTTATATAATGAAAATGTATCAATAATTAATTACCATTTAAAAGGAGCATCACTGTAAACTTATTTCTTTTGTTCAAAGCTTGAAAGCGAATGAAAATGATGTATTGACCCTCGGAATGTCACGAAAATACGAAATTTGAATAAAACCTTGAGTTATGTAACGTTGAGAATGGCGATTAATTACGCTATGGATAGGCTGATCAATGTGTGTGGATGTCTATATTGTGGCTCCGGCACCTCAAACTTGCCTCATTTCTTTGTTCAACTATCTGTGTCACAACTAGTTCACCTACTAGACGGTAGGATAATGTCAGCTAAAGTTTGATGTATGGACCAATTCACCCCTCTGAATTTAACCACCATACGCCTCCTAAAATAATCTGTTTGTTGGAATTGCTTCCATTGTCGGTGGCTTGGCCATCTCCACTATTATACGTGCTCTTTGAGACAAGAAAAGCAATCCATAATTATTTAGCTGTCTTAAATATTTCACGGGTATGCCTATTGTATAAGTTCCTCTTATATTCTACTCAATTTGTATTTAAAAGAGTTTCACATTCTTGGCATTTTTCAAAGCTGCTGCATTTTCACATAGTGTATTTTATAGTTTTAATATGTATAATTCCACCGTGATTAAAAACATTCAATGAATTGAAAAAGATTATCGCAGCAGTAAGATTGAAGGGGTTTAAAAATCATGCATTTTATGAAAGTTGTTTTATTGTTATGTATGAATTGATAGATATGATCCCAAATTTAGAAATATATAAAATAATATATAAAATAGATAATAATAGGTCATCCTTTTATTTTTCTTATAAATTTCTTTTCTTTAATGGGGCTGCGTATTTGTATTTCTTCTTTTGCCGATCGAGTACATTTCCCAGGAGCTGGTATCCCTTTTTAGTGCGGCATCATTTAGGCGATACCAATTACCGCAAGTAATTTTGATGTCCATTTTCTTCCTCAGAGGCAGGCACCTGAGCTCTGCCAATGCGAAATTTGTACTTAGGAATTTAATTTTGCCGAGCGTATCCAAGCCCAAACAGACACTCAAGGTATCTTTTTCATGACCTATAATTATACAACATTGCCATTGTCGATTTTTTGCTTCAAAAAAATCCACCGACTTGGACCGGGGTTGAACCTCAAAACTTAGGTACAGAAGGCCAACGACAAACCAACTACGGCCCCAGGTGTCTAGTTTCTTATATATTCCAGTTGACCTTACATGATTGCACATGATCATAAGCTATATACCCTCTACAACAGTGAAATATAGGTACCTACTAGAATATTAGGTAATAATTTAATGATATCATCTTATATCAAGCATATAATGAGATATCCTTCACTTGCTCCAAATGGTCTTCCACATAATTGTTCCTAAATCATGTTAATCAGCTTCTTGAACTATCTGGAAAGGTTACATCATCCATAATTTGATTCACATTTTATCTGAAACCGAGAGTTTCTCTTTGTAGTGATTCAATATTAATCAGAAAGTGTTGCTCTGAATCATTGCTGCCAACAACCAAAAATACTCATTACATCAATGTAATGGGCAAAATTCCCGATGGTGATGCTTGTATTGGAATGCAATTAACAGACTACAGTCAATGTATATCAATATGATATTTCAAAAAAATAGGTGAGGTATATATATATATATATATATACCCTCAAGGTATATATATATATATATATATATATATATATATATATATATATATATATATATATAGAAAAGTCACTCGCCTTTTAAAAATCTTAGACAATACAGCCAGGAGCAAGACTTGTTCTCATTTCACTACGGTAAATATATACGAGATGAGACACACATAAAAAAACGAGATTCTTCCAATAAATCATTGAACGTACAGAATTAGCTCTCCGTGACATTATCACATTCAAAGTAGTTCCCTTCAGCATTCCCACACTTTTGCATGCGGTGCTGTCATCGCTGGTACTGGTTCTGGGTTGAGGCTTTTGGAAGGAGATTTTCCGTTTTTGCCTGAACCACTTCATAGAGGTATTGCAGACATTCTACACATTTTCTTCTCAAATTTTACAAGTGTTGAATTAGGAAATACTTCATTATTTTTGCACACTGCCTTTTGAAAAGTTATAACGTGTTACCTGCAATGTATACGATCTACCAGATTTCTATGAATGCATATCTTTTGGAAGTGATGATGAACATTGTCTGGTTGCTCCTTTGGAATATGGAGTATTACGTAAAACTATAATTTAATGTGTATAAATTGTGACGATAATATCTATAAATATCTATTACTATTTAATGTCTAAATATATAGCGTTAGTAACCTTCCATAAAAACAATTTATTTTAAATATCGTCCAAAATGACAAAATCTTGATTCTGTATCTTACAAAATGTTATTTTTTTATTGTAACATAGATCGGAGCTCTAGTATTTTACGTAATCAGTCGCAAAGAGCAAGACAATTCTTCAGGAGTGATGGAAATTTATTGTCAAATACAGCAGCTATATTGCTCTGAAAAAATTTCAGAAGGTCTTCCAACCTTCTACGGTGTTTAGACACAACTATCAGTGTCTAAAATACAAGCATATAAAAGATTATTCATAAGCCCTCGCTCATCCTACTCAACAACCGAAGTAATAACTAATCACTGGTTGACTCTTCACGATCAAATCAATACTACTCTTTAATGATCAATACAAGACTAACTCAGTTTTGGCGAACAACTCTATTTATAGACCTCATGGATTTTTCTCGAAAAATCCGCTTGCGTTGTAGATCATGGAAGAAGTAGATTTCCCCCATTATTTCCATGAGAATCCATTGAGTCATAATTCATAAAAAAGGTCGCCAAAGATGCCAACTTGACACTATTGCCATTATAATGTGAGGTACGGCGTTGCTTGCAAATATTGCAATTTTAACTTAAAATAAAAACAGCATAGAGTAATAAGCACGTGTTACACATCCATATATAAATTATTTACACTATTTTAAGTATTCTATACACAAAATTGGTAACAGTATTCCAAACATTTTGAACAATAATTCAGTTTTGACTGTATCTGTAACTGTTATTTAGCATTTTAAGGCATCGATTTTTAAAAGGCATTTGAATCCTTTTTAAATTCTATTTTTTTAAACTTTGTTTTAGAGAAAAAGTAATAAGAAACTAAAATTAGATTATCAGTTATTGCCTTTTAGAAACTAATTTAAAGTTCTCAGAAAAAAAACTTGCCGAACGCTAAAAGAAAATGAAAATGATTAAATCGAACTCGGAAAAAGGATATAAACAGAATTCTTTTATAACTGAAAATTTCTCTCATTTAAAAATAAAATTGACGCGAATGAAGACGAAGAAATTGCAAAAAAATCAATGCCAGACGGATGTGAAAAATCTTTTAAAATTTAAGAGCATTTAAACATTTTTCTAGTATTATAAAAAAGATCTAACGACATTATATCATTGATAAATATAGAAAGAGATTGGGAAAGTTTTTCAATTTTATCTTCCATGGAAAGTCTATGTATACAAATTATGTATATATATATATATATATATATATATATATATATATATATATATATATATCTTCTTAAGTTGAATTTATTCTTTGATTGCTTGAAAAATGAGACCAAAAATATTTTAGAAGAATGTATTTGATATTCAGTGTTTTGGGTTGCACGTAATTTGTCTACAAAAAAGATTTACGATCTCTGAATGAAAATCATATCTGATTTGATACCTCTTCTAGATACATTAATATTTGTGTACTTAAGAAACATTTTGTCATTATTTTGATATATTTGAAAGAAAGGAAATTCTTTTACTCTTAGACTAGTTTTAAGCATAATATTACCAGATATGAATGGAAAATAGTGCTCTTATGTATGTTTCTCGACAAATATGTCATAATAAAATTGGTGTTGTTTATAAAATAAGGTAAAATGCTTTTTATATGTATATATAAATTCCGTACTGAAATGTAAAAAAAATTATTATAAATATAAATCCTTACCATATGTGAAACTTAATGTTATCTTTTTTATTTTTATTTTTGAGGATGTAATAAATTAGAAACAATGATACTCTCTTTCTTATGATTACTAAAAATAAGCAGAAACCTATTCTGCAGCGTGTGAATACGCAAGCCTGACATTGTTAAATGTTAAAACCATGCTGTGAATCGTGACTAAAAAATAAAAAGCTATAGATTATAAGTAACAAATCAGTCTTTTTTATATTGGAGAACGTAATGATTACATTTTAATAAAAATTTTATTTGCAAAGACAGTGTTATATTTTCATATTTCTAGAAGTATAATTATATGATCCTAAACTATATACATATATTATTATTACATAAAGGACTAATGTGACGAATAAACATAGTGTTTTAAAATAATTTTTTGTTTTGTTTTGTCTTTATAATAATTTTTATCTTTTTATTTTGTTCTTAAGTATTATTAATGAGATTGAATAAGAATATAATGTATTATTGTATTAAATCATTTTAAATGTGACTTTAGAACTGTAATAATATAAAAATGATGTAGTTTTGTATTATACAAAATTATTTAGGATTATTATTATTATTTATTAGTATTTATTATTATTTATTGTACTTATTATTATTATTATTATTATTATTCTGTAGTGCCAATTTTGCCGAATGAAAAGACATTGCCATTTCAAAGTATATCAATAAATGCAACTATCATAATTATTACTGAGTTAGAACGTACGCTGGAAAGTTTTCCTCTATTGGCTGTATATCATGTCATTAGGCGATGTCTTTTGATTTGACGAAATCGGCTGACGTTGTAATATGTACTATAAATGATGTTAAACATCCTTAAAAATGGTGTACCAGTGTTGTATTCCCAGCCAAAAAATGATGCATGTCAGATATTATAGATAGCTTATTGTTTTTCGTTATATCAACCTAACAACAATATTCACTAGATCTTTAATCTGTATAATTTAGTCTAACTTAAAACACTTTTTTAAATTTGATTTAGATGGAAGTCACTTTCATGAATTCAACACATTTTTCAACTCTTCGTCGTCTCTTGAAATTCTGGACCTGACTTACGATGTATCGAACGAACCGAATCAATCATCAATGAATAATGGAACACCCAGTTGCAGCAACGAGTACTGCGTGTCCGATGAAGATTATTTGGCGATGATACAAGATTACATTTTCCCTACACCACTGGAGTGGATACTTATTGCCGCGCACATCCTTGTCTTCGTAGTGGGACTTGTGGGCAACGCACTGGTCTGCGTGTCCGTATATAAGAATCACACCATGAGGACTGTGACCAATTACTTTATTGTTAACCTGGCATTAGCTGATTTCTTGGTAATATTGTTCTGTTTACCACCTACTGTTCTCTGGGATGTTACAGAAACGTGGTTTTTTGGAAAAGTAACCTGTAAGTTGGTGCTTTATTTGCAGGTAAGTTTTGTTCAGTATTCATGTACATTTAATACATTTTTGTATGTAATTTCTACTTTCAATTTTTAGGATTTTGTAATTCATGCAATGGCATTAAGTTATCAAATAATTTGTTTTATCTTATTATGATTGACATTCTTTGTCCCGGCACTTCTCGCACAGGGTATTTCATACCCATCGCCTAACTTTTTTCAAGACTTCATCTAAACCTTTTTTTTTTTTTGGAAAATGAATAGTTCCTCAAGTATCTGACTTTAAAGTCCCATCCTTTGAGGGGCCGTATCTTGTAGAGGAACTCTAAATGTATATTTTTGGATATCGCCTCTTTGAGTATGTCATACCCTGCGTGTGAATCGCCGTATCAGTACTAAATGCATGGGACATGCTTTGAAATATTTCTTATGAAATGGCGTATTGTTGTAGTTATGATGAATAAATGTGATATTTAAGTACTTTAAAAGATACAGTACTTAATAGATGTACAGCAGTATTTTTGGATGAAGAAAGTCTCTTTGCGGGGATGATGAGGTAGAATCAAATGATGAACAGTATAATAGCAAGTATGATTCCTCTACGGAAATCTAACCAGATAATTTAACTGAAAGAGCAATTATCGTCCTTGATAAAATGACTACATCATATTCAGTGGCTAGAAAATCTAATCGTTAACCTATAACAAGTTCTTTAATTTGTTGTACTTCGCGACAAAAATGCGCAAATTATTTTGTTAAGTAGTCAGAAAACCACCTGCTAACCGTCGAAACAGACGTTGATTGCTGAAGTGTTTTGTAATTCGACGTACAGCAAAATGTAAAGAATGTAGAAACCAGCAAGCTATGCTTCAATGAATTTTTTTAAAAAAAACTAAGATCCGGTGAAAACATCGCACTTACTAGCGACGAAACTAAAGAAGTGTAAAAATAATGTACTGAATACCTAAAAAAAAAGAACGGAAAAACTAAATTTACGTAGGAAAAGTGTAATAAACATATTATATTTCCCACTTTTCTTCCTTTTCACCTTTGTAAGTAAATTTTACTGTAAAAACAGAATGTAAACTTCCTTGGGTATGAGATACCTGCGCGCGAAGCTCCGTTCAAATTTTTCGCGCGTGATGTGCCAGGTTAAATGACGGTATATGATGGTGGCATGATGTCATATGATGGTGTGATGATCTTTCTATGAACCAATTCCAATGAAACTTTTGTTGTTTATTTTCAAAACATGGAATGTAAACAAATATACAAAAAAACATTTACTGTTGATAATTGACTTTGATAAGGGAAATAAGGAAATTCTTCATTTTCACACACGTACTTCCAAGTTAACATTTTCTTCATAAAAATAAACAAATAAATAAACTTGTCTATGTGTCTTTGATCTTTGTTTGAAATAGTTTACAAATCATTCGGTATTCTTTTAGGCCAAAATTGTTTGGCGCAAATTTTAAGACATTAATGGAAGACAGTTAGTGATTGGTTACTTCGCTTCCGATAATCATACATCAAGAAACAACTTGGACATTGTTAGTTGCATACATTTGACTAGCTGTTTGCTAACGTTGCACTTCGAACCTCCTAATTTTGAACTACTTTCAAGTGATGAAGGAAAGAGCTTTGCGAGAAATAGAGCAGGAGCATCCAGGATATTTAATTTCATAGGACGACATTGGAGCTAATTGCGTTTCAGCTACAATAAATCAGTGTTACAATCGAATAAAAATTAAAATATTTATTTCATTTCCTTAAGATCACTAAAATGATGAATAATGAACTAAATTTTGAACAATAATCAAAACTGCAAACGTAGCTTTTTTTACGTACATAAAAATATATGTCGAAAGTCATATATATTTTTATTAAAAATATCACTTTCAAAACAGAGTTTAGCGATAATGTTCTTAGCAATAAATAACAAGAAGTTGTTTTGAAAATTTCATTAAATAATTACATTCATGCATTACAAGTACTTAAAAAATCAATCACAGAATATAAAATGCATTGGCCTAAAAAAACATTTAAATATAGCTATTGTATAACCATGAAACATCAAAAAGATCAAAAAACAGCTTAATTTGTGTACTAGAACATTTATTAACAAGCAAAATGAATGCTGATAATACAAGAGCTTACTGTATACTTATATCCCTTACACAGATGTAAAAGTCACTTTTTAGTTATTTTTAGTACGACATAAAATTTGAATCAAAAGTATCATCATTTTTGACGACTGACTACTTTCGAACACTTTTTATTTCTTCAGCAACTCTGCGGGGCCAGATCTTTAATATCAGAAAAAAAGGGAAAGAAAAATATACCCCCGACAGAAGAGCAGAACTATCGAAATTCATGGATTTATTTTCTTCTAGGGAACGCGAAGAAAATTGAAATGAACTACATATTGAAAACGAAATAGAAACCTCTTTCATATTTACGTCTAAGCCCTGTCATTTGAGTTTTATGTATTACTTGTTTTACATTTCATTCTATGCGATATAAATGTCGAGTCATTTATTAAGAAATATTATACTATGACGGTTTTATATAAAAATACTGCTTATTTATTCATTGTATTGAATTTCACTTAAACTATTATTAATCATAAACTAAATACCCTAACTTAATACTTTATTCAAATAAGTTACAAAACAATGTAATCTCTCTCTCTCTCTCTCTCTCTCATATATATATATGCAGGGTGTCCTATCAAGACCGAGTGAGCTTTGCCCAGCCAGATTTATTGTTTGGAATGCAAAAAATATTCTCAAGGCACTTTTATAGTCTATGATGTCAATTCGGCGTGTATGAAAAACCTTCATTGGAACGAGGAACATTGTTATTAAAAACTGGAAGTTAGACAATACATAACTTTAACAATGTTTTTGCTTGTTAGTTGCCAACTTTAGTAACAAATTTATTTAATATTTGCATACGTTTACAAAGATGTTCGAAATTTCTACGGCTTATATTGAGAGGTCAAAAAGGCTGTATCTAGTAGCTGGAAAAGTACTACGGCCGTGAATACTGTGACATGTTCTTTATCTTCGCTCAATATAACAATAATGCATTAAAAATGCTAAGCTGTATCCTTGTCGCTATTAATTACGTTATCCTTCCATTTCCATTCATCTTTGACCCAAAGTACTGAAAGTGGTCTATCCAACAAACATTCTATAAGATATGAGTAGAAAACACACGGCGGGCTCTTGCCAATACAGAAAGATGTAATACTTCGAAAGGTGGAAGAATTTTTTTAGATTAGTACACGCACACTAACACGTAGATGATTGCGAGTTTATTTTATTGTATCTATTTTTTGGACGGATGAAGCACAGTTCACACGGGATGGGTCCTTCAACATCACAAAAGCCATATATGGTCTGGCTTCAATTCTCATGCGATCCGTCCACAGAGACATCAGTATCGATGGCCCTGCAAATGCGTAGCCTGCATACTAGGCAACTGATTCATTGGACCATATAAGATGCCTAAATGACTCACGAGACATTTGTAGATATTTCTCCATGATGTATTAAACAATGTTCTAGATTACAAGTACTTAGCGGTAATGGAACTCCGTTGCACTTCAGTTCTTATGTGCATCATTGGATTGACTACTCATGATTAAGACTGGCTGCATTAACCATGTGCAGGACTCCTGGTTTGGATGCTAGGTCCTGTTTTATGACGATCACGATATCCATATCTGATCCCATTTAGATTTCTAGTTATAGGACCATCTGAAGATATTGGTTTGTCGAGACCCAGTTACTTCTGAAATATGCTTAGTTGCTTGTCTTTAAGGGCGTGTACGTGTGTACGTGTACACTGCTGAAAAGTGTTCTGCCAATCATTCCATAATACGTAGGCTTAAACGACATACATTGGGGTATTTTGAATATTTTCCTAATACAGATGTTCTCGTTACGACTAAAGGTTTTTTTTCGTAATCCGGATATGTTGTCATACATTTTTTCAAGCATTTTGTTCTCGAAAAATATAGCTTGTAAATGTACACTTGATGGAACTTTTTATGTATTCCTAACAAGTGAATCTAGTTGCGTGGAGCTTATTCGATCTTGTGATGGGAATTTTGTATATAAACATAAATAAGTCTGATCAGACCTTGCTAAATTCATAAAAGATTAATTATCTCACAAGAGTTAGTCTTGGACAAAAATGCTTCTTGCGATGTAAGGCTTTGCTTTTGAAAAAAGGATATTCTTTCGTTCCGCATAAAGATCGCACTACAGCTTAAAAACAATAAAAATAAAAGTTCAGCATGTTTACTTCGTAGAATGGACACACAGAATTTACGTATATACAAATCATTTATGTGTGCAACTATATTTAATGTGTAAGTTCTTATTAGCTCAAACTAGATCTAAGTGGTTATAACTCTTCAAGTATTTACTAGCAGTGCTTGCAGAAAAGACTAAATTATTCGAGCAATTAGTATCTGCTATTATAAAATAAATATGCTGAAATTTTCATACTGAGTCTTGCATTTACATCTTATATCAGCGTTTCCCAAACTGTGGGACATGTGTGCCCCCATAAGTTGGCACCATATTATCAATATATAATGAAAAATGAAATACACATTTACACTTATATAATACACTTACAAATGTATCAGTACTGCACAATGTATTTGATAATGAATTTTTTTTTTAAAAATACTAAGTTATATATAAGAAAAAATTAAATGCTTATCAGTGACTTCATGGGCGTGTCACATATATACTGTTATACACAAATTTTTATTCTTATCTCGCTAATTTGTAAAGTTTACAATTAAAATCGCATAGTAGCTTTAGCGTAAAAGTACGTTATTATTATCGAATTCAATACATATTTATTGTATGGAGATGGGGGTAGGTGATGAAAATTCTGATTGAAAATTGGGTCACAAATGTTGAAAGATTCAGAAGCCCTGTCTTATATCATGCAGTTTATCAATAGGTAAAATTTGAAATTATTTATTATATTTACAAAAAAAATATTACATGACATATAAGGCTTATATATTAGAAGAGACAAATAACAGACAATAAATATATGCCTCTTCTGCTGCTAACGAATGCAATCATTATTACATAAAATTTTACTATTCTTATTTGTACAAGAGATTTGACTACAATGTAAAGGGTGTTTTTTGAGAGGTATAGAACTTTAAATTGCAATAAAACAACGATGTATTATTCGATTGACATGAATTTTTTTTATTCGAAAGATAATCTTGTGGCATTACATTTTAAATATGATTTCTGGCATAGGACTGTCACGGCTGGCTCGGATGTAGTCCAATCTGGACGTCCAATTTTCGATGACTTTTTCCAACATTTGTGGCCGTATATCGGCAATAACACGGCGAATGTTGTCTTCCAAATGGTCAAGTGTTTGTGGTTTATCCTCATAGACCAATGACTTTACATAGCCCCACAGAAAATAGTCTATCGGTGTTAAATCACAAGATCTTGGAGGCCAATTCACAGATCCAAAACGTGAAATTAGGCGGTCACCCAACGTGTCTTTCAATAAATCGATTGTGGCACGAGCTATGTGACATGTTGCACCGTCTTGTTGGAACCACAGCTCCTGGACATCATGATTGTTCAATTCAGGAATGAAAAAGTTACTAATCATGGCTCTATACCGATCACCATTGACTGTAACGTTGTGGTCTTCATCGTTTTTGAAGAAGGATTCCACCAGCCCATAAAGCTCACCAAAAAGTCAGTTTTTCTGGATGTAACGGAGTTTCGACACACACGTGTTGATTAGCTTCACTCCAAATGCGGCCGTTTTGTATGTTGACGTAGCCATTCAACCAGAAGTGCGCTTCATCGCTAAACAAAATTCGCTTATGAAAATCGGGAACAACGGCAATCTCGGTTTGGGCCCATTCGACGAATCTACGCCTTGCTTGATCCTATTTAAAATTTAATGCCACAAGATTATCTTTCGAATAAAAAAAAATGTCAATTGAATAATACATCGTTGTTTTATTGCAATTTAAAGTTCTATACCTCTAAAAAAACACCCTTTAAATAACAACTCAAAAATCAGGCGTATAACGCGCACCTATACTTTCAAGCTGTAATTTTTAATTTTTAAATACATTCATTCCATAACGCCCACCCTCTTTTTTACAAAGAAATCTGAAATGTACGTGCGCATTGTTCTGCTTTTTTAATTCATTTATTCGAGGTATTATCTTAGGCTTTTGAAAAAAAAAAAATAGTTTTTTTCTAGAATCACAACCCTTCAAGATCATAAGGAATGCCATTTCTTTTAAATAAACAGTACTTCAATTCATGTAAAATTCTAATTTTTGTTTTCTATGCTCATCATTTTTTATTTGCAAAGAACTCATTTTTATACCCGGTGTATAAAGCACACCATTACATTTAAGTCTCTTTTTGTGTTCAAAGTGCGCGGTATACGCCGGATTTTACGGTACTTTGTATCTAATTTTAAATGTATTCCTTATACGTCCTATGAAAACTTGGTAATTAGATTTAATGCATTACAATCAATTTTAAAGGGCTATTTATGTGTTTTACTAAATCAATCATCTTATTTTTTTATATTTAATGAAAATAAAACAAAAAAAAGGAAAATATCTTCAACACGATTACTGTAAGATTGTTAGATTATTTTTCTTTCAAAATAAAATAATTCTTGTAAATTTCAGAGAAGTTTTAAATTAGATTTATTTACATTATTGTTGAAATTTAAATAAAAGTAATTTTCAAACATTTAACATACTTTATATAATTTTTTTCTCTAAAGTGTTATCGAATGAACTCTTGGTTTTAATACAATCCGTGCTCCATCATTATCGAATGAATATTATATATATATATATATATATATATATATATATATAATCTATAATCTATATATATATCGAGTGTGAACTATAAGTTAAGGGTCCAATATTTTTCATAAGTATTCTTGGTACAATACGTAATATCTTTTTGTCTTTTCCGAAAATTTCACTTATCCACATCTTCAAATTATTCATTTTGTAGAAACTGGTAAGTGATGGAACAATTAACATGTTAATTTAACTTTCAAAAAAGAAGTAGAAATATTTTTGAAATGTACTTTATAAACAGTAACACATAATAAAAATGTTTCAAAAGCTCTTTTCAAAAAAGTTTTTCTTGATCAATTCGAAATATTTACTGTAAAACACAAAAAGCGGTTCAATAAAAAATGCTGTTGAATTTTCGAAATTCCTGTTTCAAGAAACAACTCATCTAATTCTAAAGATGTAAAAAGAAATGTTTCCGAAAAATACAATTAAACTGCATATTTTAAATTCTAGCAAACTGCTCACTAATTTGTGTTCTCTAAGTCATTCCCCAAAGAGAAATAAATGCCATATATCAGCCTAAACGAATAAGAAACATTTAATGCATTTTTAAAACCTTAAGGGGCCTTGAAATTTTCTTCTCTAATCAATACTGGAATGCTTTGAAGGAAAGAATAAATATTTTCTCCAATCAAATTTCAACCTTCGAGAATCTACTTTCATCTAAAAGTGGGCTTATATTCTCGCGGAGGAGTAGAAAAATCTTTGTTCCCAACTGGAAATTTAAATTTTCTCTCCAATGAAATTCGAGGAAGTTCAAAAGACATTTTGTTTGGATCTCCTTTGATTCTTTCAGATATACGATCCTGTGTGGACTTCATATACATCATTCATGTCTTAAAATTTTAAAATGTTTAGAGTCATTCTTTAATATCAGATTACATTAAAATATACAATTACTGTTGAACTGTTGAAGCAATGTTTTTCTTCTTGAATATCATTGAGGAAAGCCTTTTTGCTTTCTTGAACTGCATAAAACTGCTTTTTATCCAATAAATAAATGCATAAGAAATTTCCAGTTCAAATTAACTTCTGCTAGCTTTTAGAATTCAAAACAATGCATAATGCTATTTTGTAATTAAAAACATGACACCATTTGGCAAATATCGTTTTCAAAAATAAAAGTAATTAAAAGTTCATCTTACAATTTCTAATTTGTTAATGTTACTGCTACTTGTTTATTTCAAAAATAAAATTGAGTCCCAGTTTTTGTGATAGAAATTGAATACTGTAAAATTATTTTAGTTTTTATCAATACAAATTTTCAAATAGAAACATAAATTTTTGCATACGGTTTATTCTTATAATTGTAAATATCTTGCTAACATTAAAATAACCGGACTCATTGAAATACTTAAATAGAAACATTCTATTTTACACCTTTTGAATCATCAACCTGGAACAATTTTTCTTATGAAATACGATTCATACATTTATGGAATTTTCTTCATGTGTTAAGCTTCTTTTTTTATACATATATATTACGTCATTTTGTATGACTTAATTTATTCTACGAGCTCTACTTCTTTCAGTAAGCTTTTTTATACTATCCAAAGTTTATACCAAAAAAAAGGTAACAGTTAAAACAAACTGCTTCTTATTTTTTCACTTGTAATACTAGTCACTAAGAAGTTGAAGCGGGAAACGACAAACTAGATAAGAGAAAAAAGTAATTGAATTGTATCTAGATTGAGTACACGCGAGACATTATTGTTTTGCTTAGAGTCGATTATGTTCATAAGCAAAGTCCAGATATAAGCTACAATTTTGCTTATGTGTTTACAGTTTTTATCTTAATTTTCTTATTTATATTATATGTATTTAGTCAATTGCAAGTTAGAGTTAATTTATGTTATTTCTCTTAAGATTTAAATGGTGGATAATTTCGATAAATGAGAGAATGATGTTTTTCGTAGGTTTGGTTTCGAATCTCTAGACTTTTAGAAGTTAGATAATGTATAGATCCCCGAAGATTCTATAATTGTTCTAATTGTTTTTGGTCGATCAAAATAATTACGAGAACATGATATACCATGCTATTCAGTAGTCGTAACATATCAAAATTCAGAATGCCTGACGGAAATTGTTACAGAATTCAATATAGATCATATAATGTCTTAGCCTTATACAAGTACAAGTAGCACCACAGTCTGAAACACTTACTTTACACATCCTGTATACAAGGTCTGTTCTGAAATTAATAGGAACTGTTATTTTTTCTGAGCGAAATGACAAACGAGAGGAGAAAATTTCTCAATCAGCTCTCGGCCGTTGAACAGAGCATGTCGCTTGTACGGTGAACCCTTATAGAAACGCCTCGTCACGGAAAATTATGGAAGATTTTCTAAATTATTTTCTGAATCAGCGATACGCGATCAAATTTTGTTGAAAGCTTGGGAAAATGGGCAAAGAGTTTCAGGACGTGATGAAGGAGGCCTACAGGGATGCTTCCTATAGGTAGATTGGGTTTTTTGAACGGCACAAACTATCCCCAGAAGGTAGGGAAATAGTGGAAGACGACGACCGCTACATGCATCCTTCATTCAGAATAACCAACGAAAACGTGTCACGAGTTAAGAATTTACTGAAGACTGATAGTAGAATAAGTATCAGAATGATTGCTGATGAATTGATCATTCCTCAAACCCAAGTGTTCAAGATCGTGACAGAACACTTAGCCATGAGGAAAGTGTACGCGAAGTCTGTGCCGCGGGTGTTGTCAGAAGAGCAAAAGGCCAACCACACGCGCGGAAATGTGATCTGACAGGATCTTCATCATGTGAATAAGGCCCCCGACCTTTTGGGCAATGCAGTGATTGGTGATGATACGAGAGTGTTTGATGATCTGTAGAGCAAGCGGCAGAGCTCAGACTGGTAGACTCATACTTCCCTAAGCCCCCCAAAAGCATCAATGAGCCAATCCAAACAAACGCCCATACTCATTTGCTTTTCTGATCTGCATGCAGTCATCCACAAAGAGTTCGAATCACCTGCACAAGCAGGGAATGCAGATTTTTTTCACGTGGAAGCTCTTATAAGACTGCGAAAACGTATTTTTCGTTTCCACCCATCCATCAACAATTGGAAGCGTCACCATGACAACGTGCCAAATCATACAGCGTAGAGGGTATTTTTCCCCACACCATGTGGCAGCCCTGCTTCATCTCTCCAACAGCCCCAGTATGGCCCTGACAGACTTTTTTTTACTCTGGAGTATAAAATCGACATTTAAGGGGAAGCATCATGGCTCGGTAGAGAAGGTTCAAAAGGCCGTGTCGAGTAACCTAAACATCATTCCGATCCTGGCTTTACTGGAAGCGTACGAAAATTGGAACACTCATTGACAGTAGTGTGTAGATGCAGAAGGATGCTATTTAAAAACTTCTAATCACTTGTGCTATTCAACTGAATAGTTTTTTAAAAAAAGAAGGAGTACTACTACTTTGACAACACTCACACCCTGTATGTAAATTAACATTGAGACGAATTTTAAAAAAATCAAACTTTTTAAAAAAAAGTATGCCTTTTCTATACTGTGCCTTCATGTTCACTGATAAATGAATACGTGTTCTCGTTTTGGAGAAATGACTTCTTGAACGCGTTTTGGCATTGTCTCCTCCGGATAACTGTCTATATTCTTGACTTTTCTATTTTATAGTATTAACTATCTCATGAATTTTTGTTGTACACCCCATGTTGTACTTAAACTATTCCTCCAAATATTTCTCCAAGATCTCTGTGGTATTTAAGTCTGACGAATTTTCAGGTCAACAAAGAAGTATTTTGATTTTTTTCAGAATGAAAGTCTTACTATTTTTGAATTATTTCAAGAGACCAAGTCATGTTGACATGACCCAGAAAAAGTTTCGAAGATGACGTCAACATACTTAGAATAGGAACTAACCTTCCAGTGTCATTTGTCGTGAAAAAAATAAACTCTAAACACCCTTTTAATGGTTTGACGGTTGGTCTCATGCTCACTTCCACATTTATATGAGCTTCATCTCGTTAAAAATTATCTTTTTCCAGTCGTCAGCAATGCATAATTTTTATTTTTAGCTCTTCTGGGCGTGTTTTAATTCGATTTATTTTACTATTTCTTACTAAGATTTAATTAGTTCTTTGAGCAGTTTTCGGTTGCAGCTACATTAACCTCCCTTTTTCGGCTGACGATGATCTAGATTATTTTAAAATTCTCAGAAATCTTAATACACTTGACATGTCTACACCAACTGCAGAAGCGTTATTCCTGACTGTCATACAAATGTGATGTTGCGAAGAAAACATTTCTGCTTGCTTTCTCTGAGTTATGTCCGTTTTTAAACAAACAAAATTAACACATGTTTTACAAAGTGCAAAGGCAAACATCCACCTGTTGCATTCAAGGCACATAGATGAATCTAAGTCAGTCACACTGGTTTGGTATTGCCGAAATTGAACACTGGCTCCACCTCAAAGCAGATGAAACCACCAGATATGGTGGTTTACGGTGATTCACAACAATTTACAGAAACAAATGTTTCAACAAATTTGTACATATCATTAATAATGCCAATTATGGATGTATTGCCTGAGAATCGTAATAATTTCACTTCACTACCTACACATACATTCGCATACAATTCTGGGCCAATTTAATTTCAGTAGAGGTAGAAAATTGCGTAAACTTAATTATTTATCCTACTCTTTCAGTGGATTTTGAAAAATAATATATTACTACACATACATAAAATAAAATGAAAGAAATTAGACACGTTAAAAGATTCTACCTCATTATTTCCTTAAAACGAAAACTGAGGACGTTTGAATTTTTGCAAAATATTGATTGGAAATATTTGAATTCCAGTGATCCTGGAAAAGGGAACACGAAATTAGTAAGCATCTTTATAACAGTTTAATATTTTACGCAATATATTAAACACCTTAACTGGGTTTCAAAATATATTCAAAGAATAAAAGAACTTTATAAATTCCATTTGCAAAATGAAGATAAAAATGGAAGTAAATTCCCAAAAAAACTATTTTGTATTAAATTTCTAATCTTAAAGAAATACTTGACAAGAAACTTCGAAAATCCAATAATCTTTCCTTTTTAGGGAAATCCGTTTAAGGGTAGGAATAAAAACTGTCGAAGACCCATTTTTCAGTTTTTTTTATTCGGATTTTAGTGGAGAACTACCTGCCGAAATCACTCATCAAATCTCAAGATGTGAGAGGATCTTGTTCCTTTCTTTCGATTTTGGTTTTTATCACTGGGAATCCTTGAGTTCTATTTTTCCTCTCTCGGTTATTGCATTCAGGAGCATAAAAGAGTGAAAACCACCTTGAGGGGATGAAGGTATGTGTGAGAAATTTTTCGTTCAGAATTCTCCCTTCCCCTATGGATTTCTTTCTAAGAGAGAATTCGAACCATTCAACCCACATGGCAGAAACCACAGAAGGCTATTTGTAGTTCTTTTAACCGTTTGTGTTTCGTTAACTCTCTAACCGGATAGCACAGAAAATTCCGTCAGTGTAAAGATGCTTCGAAAATGGACTGCACGGATTTTTCTGCCTTCAAGTAACGTTTTCAAAAGCGGATTAGCCGCACTTTTCTGAAATCCTTTCCCCCTTTTAAAGGCTTAACCGAACTAGGTAATAAAATTGTCCCCGTTCAACCTCCCAAGTTCTAAAAGGGGGAAAGAATTGAAGTATGTTGCATTTTTGAAGGAAATAGCAAAATAAGAGTAAAACGCATTCGGAATAACTTTTCAGGAGGAAGGTATCCACTTATAAGCTGGTTAAAAATAAATTTTCATCAAAACATTTCTCTTTTATACGTTTAACAAATAAAGTCACTTTGAATTAGGCTACACTAGAGCTTCTCAAACTTTCAATATTTGCGACCCAATATTCAATCATGACTTTCCTCGTTCCTCTCCACACAATAAAAATGTATTTAATTCCAGAAGACTGTAATTTGACCCTGAAGCTGAAATACGACTTTAACCTCTTAAGTGTCACCGGTGTACATAAACTTTTAGCTCAGACAAAATGTTAACTGTCCCAGGCGTATATATACGTCTGTGCGGAATACTATCTTTTCTGTGCATTGATGTGCATAAAATTATTACGGCTTTGGAATGCAATAAAAGGATCTATACAGTATTTTCTAAGAATTTACTTACTTTAGAGGATTTTTTTTATTTATTCCTTTTCCTTCGCCTACCCCTTCCCACCACTAATACATCACATACACGCATTTATGTGGAAAATGGTGACATTAAAGAGTGAGTCGCATAACTTTAAATCGGTAGTTATAAGGGGTTAATTATAACCTGAACAAATTATCAAGATGTGTTAAACGTGACAAACCCATGGGATTACTGGTAACTATTAAACTTGTTCCTATCTTGATATTGTTAAATTAATTATAAAACACATAGTGCAGTACTGACAAATTTATAAGTGTACTTAATAAGAGTGTAAATGTGTATTTTATTTATTATCTAAGAATGATTTTGTTTACTTTCAGTAATTTATTAATTTTTTTAAATAATCATTTGTTTTCGACTTTTTAATATGCTCGCGCCCACCTTGTGGAGTTATCATGCCCCCCAGGGGGGCGTGACCCACAATTTGAGAAACGCTGGACTCAATAGAATTTCAATTTCAAATAGAATCTAAATTATATTCTATCTAAATAGAATTTGAACTTCATCAGTACCGAAATACTTGTGAAAGAATGTATTAATATGCATGTGGCTAAAGTGGAAATAATTATAAGAAAACAAATTAACTAAACTAATTGGGATAGAATGTTTCCATTGTTTTAATTTTTACTGAGTTGTTGAGTTATTCAGATGCTTCATTTTAATTTTTCATAAATTAATAAATTCCTTCCATTTTTTAAAAATGTATTCTTGTCCAATCGTTTTTCAGAAGGATATTACTTGAGCTCTTCTATATTTTTAAAGAAAGAATAAATTGCATTAAAACACTATGTTTCTCAATATGTTGATATTTAAAAAATATATATATTGATTAAAAATTTTTTAAACATTTATTATTTCTGAGATAGTATCTCTTGTATAGTTTACCATTTTAATTAATATTTATGTGGATGAATTAGCTAGATAGTAATGTAAGAATATTTAATTTTTGGAGTCTAAAATTATTTAATAAATTTCATTAAACACGTGAAAACTTTGAAATGTAACAGCTAGGCAAAGTTATAAATTGAATTAAAATTTGGGTCAGTGGAGCTTGGTTGTATATTACATTTCATACTCTTAATTTGCTTTTATTTTTGTGCCTATTCATTAAATAAAATCAATAAAATTTTATTATTTTCATCCGTTTACAGCATTTCATTATTTTTGCTATAATTCAGGCAAAATATTTTTAGTATTTCTAGTTTTTCTGATATCTTTCTCATTGCACTTGCAGAACTGGGTTTCTTAAGGAATCTTTTCCCAAACTTATTGGATATTTTCAGAAAGTATACACGTTTAAGGCTTTTATGCATCAAGCTTGATCCACGCACTTACTTTTTAGGTGTGAAAAATATCATCAATACAATTAAATGAATGTATTGAATTGCTTAGATTGAAATACCATAAACATGCAAATAAATAAAATTATTTTCTTAGATCATAAAATGCCTTTAACATTTCTAGTTATGCTTTTTCCGCTATCAAAATTCTGCGTGACTAGTAACTAAGCATTTATAAGTATTAATGATTACTCAAAAATTTTAAGCATTTATTGTATTGATTACAGCTTACAGAATAATTTATTAGTTTTAAAATCGATCCCTTAGGTTCATTTTAACATAATATGATACAGCAAAAATATAGATGTCGACTGAGCCTTGTTATAGAAAATAAATTGAAGGAAAATATACACGTAAAATGAGAGACTGCATGCAATATCTTTTCAATGCTTCAAAAAGAAATAAGATGTTATGACGACTCTGAATTGTCAGTGATTTATTAAACGATAAAAGGAATGATCAATCGCTTTCATTTCGTGCGTTCACATGCAAATGCATTGACGTAAAGTAAGAGTGCTATACGAAACGAGAAAAAGAATCTTATATCTAAATAAAAGATGTATTCTAAGATAGAAGTTGGTGGGACGTTCGATAATTTCCCCTGGAATACCAACTCTCTACATTTTCTGGATGAAATATTCCTGGAAATTATACACAAAAACACATGTATTACACTTTAAAAAATTTTTAAACACATAAAAAATATTAAGATGTTTTTGACGGTAAGTTTTACTACACACACACACGCACGCACACACACTAATGTTTCAAAATTGTTTCATAGCATTTTCACATGTGTTATACACGATGAAGTAAAATCGTCGTATAAATATTGCGAATACTCTTGAAATCTATTAACAACTTTATTTGCGTGGCAATGGAAAAAGGGATTTACACTAAAACTAAGCTAAATGAGTAAGAAGAAATAAAATTATTAAGAAAGCTGAAAAACAGCAAAAGCAAATATTTGAACTTTTCTTTTTTAAATATAATGCTATTTTGTTAATCCAAGTGCTGTGTTGATCTTCATTATTACGGTGTTTATGAGTATGCTTCATAGAAATATAATGATATTTTAAAGGCAAATTTCATAACAGGTGGGTTATTTTTTACATAAAAAATGACCTTTAATTTCGAGTACACGGCTAATTTATTCTGCACTTAAAAATTCTATTGTGTATCAAATAAAGTTCCGAGTGATTCTTCTAAATGTAATTTTAGAAAATTGGTATGACAGTTTTATGTGAACAATGCCGCTTATTTTGACAAGTTCAAACAATTAGTTTTCATCAGAAGTATTTTTACTGAGACCACTCGCGAAACTAGAATTTATAAAACTATTTTATTAAAATATTGCTGATCACAAATTTGTGAAAACGGCTTACCAACTTTTATTATGCACTGAATTACATTCAATAAATTGACTTCTTTTGCAAATTGATATTTTTATGTGGAAAACGTGATAAAAGATTTGCCGTAAAAACAGGTTTTTTGCAATGAGCTTTAAAGTTTCTAATTATACTTTTGTCCAAAGGCTGTAAAACTGATGGTACAATAGATAAAAAATATTCTAATTTAAGTTATTTCAGTTTTATTTTTGCTGAGTCAACTGGCAATAGCACAGAGACTATCATGCAATAGCACAGAGACAAAGGCTTTTTCTACTTTTCTAGACATCGTTCTATCGAAAGCAAGCAACCATTGTGACATTATGTTTGGGTTATTCATGCCTTTTTCATTGGTATGTCAATGAACCGATACAATTTTGTGTTGCTGCATTTGAAGTATCTTGGTTTTAATTCAAATAGACTTTCTGGGAGCTTTTACCACCAGACAATTTTTCTCCTTTAAAACATATAATTTTATAAGGTAAAAAATTCAATAAAATAATCAAGTTTCATCTGCATTGTACTGCCCAAACACCGCTTTAGAAAGTGAAGTGAATAACTACTCACTTACTCACTTAGTTATCTTCAATGTAAATATTTTTAATTTCATATCCTTTACAACTATCACAAGTTTTTTTTTTAATTTTATTTATTTATTTATTTATTCAATGCAGTGTTTTACATAATGTATATACACTGGTGTGCAAAAAGTAAGGACGAAGTCGAAAAATTAGCATATCAGCTGAACGAAGAGGCAGAGCGGACAGAAAGACCAATCAGGAGATTAAGTAAGGTGATGTACGGTAGCACATGCGCAGATATGCAGGTAGACGTAATGGGGGAGTGTCTGAGTAGTATAAAGCATGTTGTCGGTGTAAGATCAGCATTTCTCTCAAAGAGATTGCACGCCGTATAGCAGTTAAAATCACACCGAGTTGCTGCCTCAGCGAGAAATGGCGAATAATCAATCTGTTAGACGACATCTGGATGCTTTTACCCGAATTCGAATCATTGGGAACTTGGAGGAAGGCCGCAGTGTGACAAGTGTGGCTGCAGAGTTCGGAATTGCTCACAGCATCGTTTCACGACTTTGGAAACATTTTCAAACTACAGAAACAGCTATCCGGGGCTTCAGTAGTGGTCGTCCACGATAAACCACACCCACAGATGACCGGTACATTGTCTTACATACCAGAAGAAACAGGCGGGAGACAGCGGGAGAAATCGCTAGACACACGACACAGGCGACTGGACGACCGATATCGCGTTTTACCGTGGGCAGAAGACTGCACGGTTTTGGTCTGTTTGCACGACGCCCTGTACGGTGTGTACCTTTAACGCCTGCCCATCGGAGAAGGCTTTATCTGTGGTGCCGGGAACACCGGAATTGGAGATACAATGAATGGCGACGAGTACTCTTTACAGATGAGAGCAGATTCAGTTTGAGTAGCGATTCTCATCGCATACTCATCTGGAGAGAGCGGGGAAGCCGCAGTCATCCCTCGAACATCATTGAAAGGGACAGGTATGGAGGTCGCGGTGTTCTCGTTTGGGGAGGCATCATGCTTGGTAGTCGTACATACCTTCACATCTTCAACGCAGGTTCAGTCAACGGGACCCGTTATTGTCACGAGATTCTTCTTCCATATGTGCGTCTTTTAGAGGCGCTATGGGTCTCCAGTTCCTTTTCATGGACGACAATGCACCATGTCATCGCACAGTAGCTGCCAAACATCTCTTAGAGTGAGGATATTGAACGTATGGATTGGCCGGCACGATCTCCGGATCTCAATCCCATCGAGCATGTATGGGATTTTCTAGGCAGACGCTTGGCAGCTCGTACCTTACCACCAGTTACGATTCGGGAGCTTCGATTGGCACTGCAAGACGAATGGGCAGCAATGCCTCAACAACTCATTGACACCCTCATTCTCAGCATGGGCAGACGCTGTGAAACCTGCCTAGCAGTCAGGGGAGATCATATCCCTTACTAAAGACCGGATGTTTCTTGCTGGACATCAGGGATGTGTTTCGGCCTTCAGTCGCATTGCGTTTCATGCACTTTTCAATAAAACTTCTTTTTATCCCTCTGATTTCTCTTTTAGTAAGTGTTGCTTACATTACACATGTCCCTTACGTATTGAAGGGATCTTACGGTATTAAATGTGGTTGATTTGGAAAGCTTTTGTACAAAGTTATATTAAAAAACCGTCTCGTCCTTAATTTTTGCACACCAGTGTATACTGATTTTTTTTCAAAGCAAATAATTTTGAGAAAGCAATGTCTTTAATATTCTAACATGGATCTATCCAGCCATTTGATGCTTTGAAGGTCTATAATCCCTAAATTAGCAAAACCTCTTTTTTTTGTCTTTTCTTGCAATAATACTACACTTGTAGAAAGAAATATGTACCAACATTATAGAAAAAATCCAATTAAATAATGCTGCAGCAAACTGTCAAATAATTTTAATCTTGGAATGCTCTTTTGTGTAAATAATTGTATTTATATATTTTATCTTCGTTTAACATGTGATTTGCTTTCCAAATTTCTGCTCTAAAAATTTCTTAAGCAAAACCTTTAACGATGCTACATGAACTATACAAACCTTTTTTGTTTTAATGCCGATATTTTCCTCTTTGAAACTTTACCATAAAATATATGTAAAAATAGCACACACGTGAAAAGTTATCTTGTGTTGTTCCCTAGTTTAATCAAAGACTAATAATAATAGAAACTTCCACTCTGTACATTGTGAAATCCCTACCCCCGCTCCCCCCTCGCACTGCCTTGGATTATCTCACCACTTTCTATGCTTTTGAAATTAATTTACTTTTGAAAGTCTTATTAAATATAGTTGTTTGTAATAGTTATATGTGCGAGAAATATCATGATTTGGAATCTCTCCGGTATATATTCTATAAATTAAATTACCGAACACTTTCTACTTTTCTCTCTTCCATTCTTCTTTTGTGGTTAAATCGTTATTTATTGTATCATAAATATACGCTTTTTTAAGGATGAAATATTCGGAAATAGTATATAATATCTTTCACTAAGTACAAATGTGCCTTTAAAACCACAAAATATTACACAAACAAAATTTTCTTTTAATAATCTAACGAATCATATATATATATATATATATATATATATATATATATATATATATATATATATATATATATATATATATATATATATATATATATATATTTAAATTTTAGAGACCTTTAAATATTAAGTTCCTCAATGAAAAGTGAATACAAATTCCTTATTCAAAGGTACCAGTACAAGAGTATTGTCCTTTAAATAGAGACGTTCCTTATTTGGAGATCCTTGTAGGAGATACTATTAGATACTTTCCTATTTGTACCTTTTTTCTTTTATAGTTTTTAATATAAAGATGCAATTTCGTTGTGGAATATTATAAAGTTCACTTTTTATGAAATAACTTATACATTTATCTAAATGTTTCAGAGCAAAATCGTTTATTCTTTTCAAAAATTCTCAATTACAAAAGAGATTATTTTCAGAATCATTTTAAAAAATATAGTTTTCATCAAATGGAAAAAAAACAATTTAATAGAATGAATTTCCAGATGATATATAACTTACGATAATGCTATTCATAATTTATAAACCTGCTTTTAAGAACAACAACGTTTTTCAAAGTTATCCCAGATATATTTCCACTTCTTAAAGAAACTTTAAAATAAAATAAACTTAAAATGAGATTCTTTATCGAATCTAATACACCCACTAATAAATTATTTCTTTCTTCAGTAAAGTGATTTTAATAATCATATCTTACATGTACGTTTGGTTTCTCGTGGTTTTTTTCAACTCCTACTATTAGCTCACACTCTGTATTTATTTATTTATCTTCGTGGAATTTTCCATCCTTAATAAAATACATTTTAAAGCACTCAATTGAGCTGAAATTTTATATACACGATTTTATTTTGGATGACAATACAATAATTTTTATTTTTAATTAATAAAAACTAATTGATTAAAACTAATTATTTAAAGAATTACAAATACAGCACCTTTGGCATCATTTTTCGTGACTTAGCGACTCTTTTGGCGACTTGTGTCAAAACTTAAAAAGGGTTTTTTTTTTCTCACGTTTAAAAGCATTCTGTTGAACTGAAATTTTATATACACGACTGTTTTGGATGATAATACGATACTTAAATGATAATTAATAAAAACTAATTACCACTTAAAATTAAAATTCTGTCATATGTATATACATATTTATATTAATTGTAACCATTTAATAAAAAAGTACCTAAAATAAAACTTTTCTTCGTTGATCTAAGTAGTAATGGACTTATTATTTTTTATATTACTTGTTCCCATTTTGAATGTGTAAGTAATATATTTTAAAATTTTATCAAATGTCTTTCATTCAATGTAATTGCTATATCCAAGCTTTATTTGTTCCAGAACGTATCGGTCAGCGTATCTGTTCTTACTCTAACATTCATCTCTATCGACCGTTGGTACGCAATTTGTCATCCGCTCAGTTTTAAGAGTACAGCGGCTCGTGCTAAGACCAACATCCTGCTCATTTGGCTAGTTTCCATCTTAGTGGTTCTTCCCGAAGCCATTGTTCTGGACACCAGAAAACATCCCATTCCTCTGGATACTATCTACCTCACCGATTGCACATACACATGGAGTGAGAACAGTACAAGGATTTATCAACTGTTTTTACTGCTCTTTCTTTACGTGACTCCTTTCTTGCTGATGGCTGTAGCTTATTATCAAATAGCTAAAGTATTGTGGAACAAGAACATACCAGGATCATCAGAAATGAACCATCACCCAAGTCGTACTAGTAAGTGGTTAATACTTTTTGATTTCATATATATATATATATATATATATATATGTGTGTGTGTGTTTGTCGAAAGCATGTGCTACTATGTGTGCGTGTGTTTATATTTGCATTTTTTGTGAGTGTTCATAAGGGAGAATTATACATAAGGTTAATGATCTCCAAAATGTCACTTCAATATTTGCAAAACAAAAAGAAGAAAAATAATGTCCCCTTAAGTTTTTTTTTTTTTTTATCTTGATTTAAATTATGTAGTAAAAGAAGCTAGTTTCAATGGCTAAATTATCAACAGATATTGTGCCCGAAAATTGCAACCACACAAAAGGAATAGATTGAATACAGAGTTGTGAATTTGGTAATACGACTTCACGGTAATGCCAGTTTATCCATTGAGCGCTTGGGCAGGCACTCAGTACCCCGGGAGGGCCCGAATAAGCTGGACTTATATATATATATATATATATATATATATATATATATATATATATAACCAAGATTTCAGGTAATAGACTTCGATCAGCCAGTGCTAACAGGGCATGTAGATCTTCTGTGTCCAGGGGCCGAAATGAGCTTAAATCAGTACTGCTTCGAGGGGCCGTTTGGTCTTCAAATGCGAATTTTGAGAATATTTCAGATATCCAAGTTGCTTTACCAAGGCACTTAAAAACTACGGGAGAAGATTTTTTTAGATATTTCCAACTCTAACATAAACTTTGTCGGATTGCATCAAAAAGGGAAGTTGTTTGTTCGAAAGACAAGGTGTTATCAGTTTGAAAATGTTTGTGACAAAATAAGATATATAATAAATCTCAGTTATAAACTGCTCTTTTTGTAATCTATTTCTATTTTATCTCTGAAAGATATGTATTTCTTAATTTAATTAAAATATGGTTCAGGAGTAAAATTAAAATATATATATATCTTTTCAGCCGTCTCGAAGCAGAACGGTAAAAATGGAACTACGGTCCGACTCTTGACGGTAAATCCAAGCTGCGAAGGTCAAATCCAATCGCGTCGTAAAGCCGCCAAGATGCTCATTGCTGTGGTAGTCATCTTTGGACTCTGCTATTTGCCGGTTCATCTCATCAATGCATTGAGGTAAGAACATCTTTTACGACGATGTCTCATTTTGTGCCACTTAGAATGAAAATACAAATTTCAGTGTGATGTGCTTAACGTTAAGCATTACTTTAATTTCAATCGCGAAACACAAAAAGGAAACTACACAGTTTATTTTTGGACCGTTATATTGTTTTAAAAAGATGTACCTCAAATTTTACAAACAGGAGACTCTTATTTATGAAATTAGAGTATTGAAGTTTGAAAAAACATCAAGGATATTGGCAGCGTTCTGTAGTAAAAATCCAAACAATTATCATTTTTCTTAAACAAAAATACTTTTCAGTCGCACATAATTTAAATCAACTACTAAAACAAACCTTTTATGTTAACTTCTATTTCATAATATTTTCTGTTACAACAATTAAAAAAAAGAGAGAGAATAAAATATTAAATGTTATGCTCTGTAAAAACTTGTCATTCATAAATGTAATTGTTATTTTTACTAGAAAAATTCTTAAAATAAAGTCGTAAAATCTTTCTTTTGTCTTTCATGAAATAAATTCTGAAAAATAAAACGGATGAAGGAATTCAAATTAATTTCGGTAAAGGCTGCATAAATTGAAAACTCCCAAATGGCACTTCTCTGAGCATTTCTTTCAACTCATTTTTAGAATGTAGTTTTAATTTCGTTTTTAAATGAGAAACAAAATATATTTACATTTAAAATGAGAAGAACACTTTGAATACATCGGAATGAGTAGAGATATGAAATGAATTCACACTGTTCTAACATTGTAGCACAGTACATATAATTCTAATTGAACCCATGATTCCAATATATACATATGTAGAACATTACACAATCTCTATTAAATTTCCAGCACTTGTGTTTTGAATTAATAATAAATAATCGTAAAGATAGAGATGGATGAAAAGTAACTTTTGGAGGAAAATAAATACTTTAAATTGTTGTATTAAGTAAAATCATTTTTATTTTTGTTTTTCATTGAGCTTTCTGTATCTGTGATCGTTTAAACAAAATACATTTTGCTACCTCGTGTTTTTTAAATTTATTTTTTTTTTTTGCATTTGAATTATTTCATAGGATTTGATAGAAATTAATGTTATCGAAAAAATATGTTAAATACATGTTTTTCCTCCCTGTACTCTGACTTTTGAATTACTTCACCTTATTAATTATTCTTTTTTAAAAGATAACTTTACTCATGTCTTTTTGTAAGCAAAATAGGTCCTGTAATAACTAAAAAGAAGTATTATTTAAAGCTGGTATTTTTGAAACTTTTACTTACCACCTTTGTGTTAAGTAATTATGTAGGTAATTGGTATGAATGTCTAATTATCATACATAATTTAAAATAGTGACTAAATAATAAGCTTCTAATATATTTCAAAATATTTCTTCTATACCAGTTTAGTTTTAACTAAACTAAACTAAATTCAGTGGCACAACAGCCCACTGAGGGCCAAAGCCTACTGTTCCCATATCAGTTTTCATGACCTTAGACACTGAAAGGCATATACAGATGTTCCGATCAGATGATCAATCTTGAACTGTCGTGTCTGCTTACGATGCCAATATTAATACTAACAGACCAAGAAGAATACTTATTGACTCATATACAATACCCCTTAACTTTAAACTACAGCGTAATATTTTTACGCAAAAAATACTAAAATTTAATATTTTTTTAAAATTATTTTGCTTCATTTTCAGTTAGAAAGCAGCCACTCAGCTCTCTCTCATGCACCAAACTACTATCTCCATGAGCGAACTTTCATGAAAAATTGGCTCAACCAATACGAATGTAGCTACAATCAACATAGAAATTCCACTTCGTTCCACACCCATAACATCCAGATTAGGATTGAGAGCCAAATGCCAACATAAATGATAGTATACTCGTAGTGGTATTTTTGACGTGAACTTCCCAGTGTTTGGTTCTCATTTATAGACCCACTGAAGGGATGAAAGCCTGAGTCGACCTGGATCAGCCCAGGGTTTGAACACTAGTCTCGTGACGTGGAAGCGTGGTACGTTATCACTGAACAATTGAGCATATTTGTTGTTGCTTATGCTACCTGATCGACGGTAACATCAGATCAAGGCCCACGAAATTCATTGCAGCTAGGGGCTAGATTTTTACGCCTGTCGTTACCCTTGACTTTGAGCACCATGGAGGTGACAGTACGATTTTGCTCGGTTCCACCCCCATTTTTAGGATGAACACGCTGTGGGTGGTCAGGGGCCGCCACCTCTCTTCCCCTTCCGCCAACCTCACGAGAAGACTTGTGGCTCGACACCAATTTAGAGTACTCCCATGCAACGCAGACACTATACGTTAACAAACACCCCTGCCTTCTTCGGGATTCGAACCCAGTCCCTACGACTCCGCAGTCAGCGCCTCTAACCTCTATACCATACAGGCGGCACTGAACATATTTAGGTATATATATCTGAGAAGGTTGTCAAATGAATTATGTCAATTGAACCCCTTATCTTTCTCCCTCCAGTTTCATATCTAATAATAGAAAAAACAAATGTTGCATATTTTTTAATATATGTCATCAAGTAATCATGTGTGATATCGATATTTTTTTATTTTATTTAAACAGGTACACAGTAGGTCTTCCTCAAAACTCAGCAACGACCGTCGTTTCTCTCATCTCCCATTGGTTGTGCTATGCAAACAGCTCCATCAACCCTATCATATACAATTTCATGAACGGTGAGCGTAACGTTCTTCTGTTGCTGTCGTTTAAAGCATTGATCATGCAGATTAAGGGTTCTGTCTCTTCTGAAAATGATGGATTAGGTTAGGATATGAAATAATGATTGACGACTGACATTTTCTCTTTAGGGACTGTATAAAAAATAGCAGAGCGTTTCAGTTCCTTCCCTTCAAACTAAAAAAAAGTTCTTTTTTTGAAAAATTTAAACGTGAAATAGTTTTAATAGTTAGAGTATTCGCTATAAATAATAAAAAATATGTCCTATAGAATTTTTGAATATATATATATATATAACGGATTTTTTAAAATTCTTAATTATCATTTTGATCATTTTTTAAAATATTTTTAATATTACTATACCTTACATTTTATGTAGAATATCATATTATGAATAATCTTTTTCAACTAATGTTAACATAAGCTTTAATTTTTTTATTGATATTTCCTTTATTTTTTAAAATATTCCAAAATTAAGTTAGTTTTAAAAATATAATGAATTTATATACTTAAAGGTAACAACGATTGTATTTATGCAAAGCTTATATATATTATTAATTAAAGTTAGCTTTATTAAATTATGATAAGTGAGTAAAGTATATTTTTTTGATGTTTCATATACTTAAATATCAATTTGTCTCACAATGGATTGAATCATATACGTGAGTCAGTATTTAATTATGATTATTTTTAAATTAATTTAAATTGAATTTGCAATTACTTACTGGAATGTTTTATGCTTATAAATTATCCTTTTTTGTATCACTAATCTTTGCATGTTTAAAATTAATATGCAAGCGACGTTTCATGAGAAATGCTGCAAAATACCTATCAATTTAAATAACTACCTTCCAGTTCTATATTGTTCAATAGGATGCCAGTACTTAATTTATTTTAATTCTGAATCGCTATATCTCAGAAAATTCTAGATATTTGCTGTTATTTTTAGAGACTCGAACACTTTTTATAGATAAAAATACATTTCAAAAATATTTATTGATCAATTAACGATTGAAAAATTAACTACCATGCACTACTATACAGAATTTAAATTTACTTCAGCATTCCTCAAAATGTGGGGCGCACCCTCGTAAGAGACGGGATAGCCCTAAGTGAGAGAAGCGAGCACATCGAAAAGTTGAAAAAAAATTTTTTTAATATTAATTTGTTGAGGGGACGAAAAACACACAAAAAAAAAATGGGCATAATGAAAAGTAAAATACACGTTTACCCGACTTATGTACTTATAAATGTATCAGTAGTTCAGAACGTATCTCCTAATTAATTTATCAATACTAAATTAGGAACAATTTTACTAATTCCTGGTGATTCCCATGGGCTTGTCTATTAAAACAAAATTGTTCCAAAGGAAAACGGTTGCACAGACGTCCGATAGGGTTACCCAAATGGTTGCAGAATGCCAGTTGGGATGAATATAAGATAGAGAGCAACATATACTAGATACTATTTCTGGGTATTTATGCTTAAAGATATAGATGATTGTGGAATTAAATACTTAAGGTATCCAACTACGTTCAGAATCATGATTTTTAAAAAGCGCATAAATGGATAAAATTCATGATATTTAGTGTTACTTAGATAAGAATACATGTATAAAATTGTTTTAGGACATTTTGAAAAAAAATGTCTAAATACAATATTTCGGCGAAAAATTAACTTAGAAAAACCTTTTTTCAAAATGTTCATCTTTTGTGAAAAATGATTCTATTATAATAATATTTTTCCCGTGTACAGTTCAGACCTCTATACAGAGGCTCAACTATGATTTTTGAAAAATTCCCATTATTTTCAGAGTTACAACCAATTGAAATAACTATCGGCGTTTTTTTCTTAAAATCTCTCCCCTTTGTTGTCGTAAAACATGGATAAACCCACTTCAAAGGTATATATTTAAAAAATTCTAATTTAGCCTCTGTATAGAGGTCTCAGTTACATGCACGCAAAATATTATTATAATAAAAGTATTTTTCACAAAAGGAGAATATTTTGAAAATTAGTTATTCTATGTTCATTTTTTGTCAAAAATTGTATTTAACTAGTTTTTTATTGTAATTATATTCTTAAAACAATTTTATATACATTTTCTAATCTAAGTGTCACTAAATATAAATATTATTCATTTATACGTTTTTGCAAAAAACATGGTTCCGAACGTTGTCGGATACCTTAATTAAAAATTATTCCAATTTAAGAGTTAGTCTGGAAAAGTAGCATAATAATTATTCTATTACTTAAAGGTAACTTACTCAAAATATCTATTATTTAAAAGAAATACGTATATAATTTTAAAATTTTGATTATTTGTACGGCTTAAAATTAAAGTTGTATTGCAGCTTTAGCTACAAAGTACATAATTACTGCATTCAATGTATAGTTATTGTATGGGGGGGGGAGTGCTGAAAATTTTGGTTGAAATTTGGGTAGAAAACATTGAAAGTTAGCGAAGCATTGCTTTTTTTACATGATATAACCAGAGGGATATCTCTAACGGATATCTGGATAACCGGAGGGAAACTTCTGCTACAATTCTCATAAGCACTCACTGCTCTCGAAGCAAACTTGGAAAATTGTTCTTAAATTCTGATTAAAAGCAATAGCAACGTTTGTCAACAATTTGGTTTACATTAAATAGTTTGTCAAAAGAGTTGTATTATTACATTTTGTAATAATTACCAATTTTTATCACTTAATTTTAGGGAAATTCAGGAAAGAGTTTAGAAACTTCTTGGGCTGTGCATGTTGCAGAAAATCCTACAGAAACCGTCGCGGAGACAACATGACTGGAACTAGATACAGATTTACAACATCTGTCACTCAACTTGAAAATATCAATCTCACCACTATTGAGAGAACATAAGAGGAGTTTGAAAATCCACCAAGATCACGTGGCTTAAACAAAGACGTATAATACTAGAGAGCACAACATATTATTTTATACATATAAATTTGTATTTTTTTAGTATTTTTAATTTGTCTTTTTCCCCTTCTATTTTACAAAAGAAAAAATAATAATTTCTATCTTATTTCATTTTGTACCGTACCATATTTATTTATTTTCTGTTTTGCCATTAAAATGTTTATTTCCCCCCCTCAATTTAATAAAAATATCCCCTTTTAACTTTATTGGTATGCATAAGGATTATTTTCATAACGAGCAAATTTTGAATGCTTTGTTTTATAACTCTCCCTTTTAACTGCATAAACTATGCATGTAAAGAATGTTTTTTACGAAACTCAGTTTTAGTTATTCTGTACCAGTGGTTCTCAACCTGTTGTACATGTTCTCCTGATAAGTATGAAGACATTGCTTAGAAAAGAAAAAAGTTTTTATTTCGTGGTACATTAAATGGTTTTAGTTCAGGGGTACACAGTCAAAATTTTTAAAAGAATGTCTGTTTTATATAATTAATATTCAAACGAAATGGTTATTCTTCTCGCTTAAGTGAACTTCATGTTCCTTCAGTATGTTTAAATGTATAATAAAAGTTTTGTGTGAATTGTTACAAAAATTTACTGATAAAATATTGTCTATGCTGTATTTATATTAAAGTTTGATGCACATTGCAGCACTTTTAATAAGAATGAAGTTTCATCTTTTAAGTAAAAGCATCATGAATGAGGGAATATTAACGTCACACTTTTCAGTTTTTTGAAGTATTTTCGTGATTGACCTCTCAATTTTGAAACAAGGTCAAGTGAGGAGGACGATACCAATGCTAGCTTCCCCCACCACACCAACGAGAGGACATTCGAGCCTCGATATATTTAAAATGCATCTCCCTCCTACACGATGTTTCTTGTGCGATGCAAGGGTCAAATGCATGACGCACCATCGACGAGTCCGTTACCTTGACCACTTGCCTACCGCGGCCACACAAATATCATGATATTGAAATACACTCGAGTGCAACTGAATTAGCGATACCTACCTAGTAACAAGTTGGGCTTCACCTGGCCTTGATAACGGCTGCCACATACGAGGAGGCATAGATTCAACAAGTTCCTGGAAACGTCACGCGAATAACATTCCAAATATTGACTAGATATCGATAATTCAGTAAGGTTCGTTTTTGCTGTGTGATGACCTTTCACACCTTTTTTCTATGCATCCCAAAAATGGTCAATATGATTTAAGTATGGTCTTCTAGATGGTCAATTTATGAGAGAAAATTCAGAGGACTGCTCCTCCCACCAGCCAATAGCCAACCGGGACATGTGAGAAATACAGTTTGCTTGCTGGTAAACTACATTACCGAGGGGATAAAAGAAGGGTATAAACTTATTGATGTGATCACCCAGCAACTCTATGTACCGAATTGCATTAAAGGAGGTTGGTACTCGCACCAAAGATCCTTAACAGGGCCAAGAAAAAACACCCCAGACATTGAATGAGTCACCATGCCCTTGTAGTGTCACAACCTGGCATGCAGAATCCATGGCTTCATGATCCTGATGCAATATTATCAGCTTCCCGTCGGATTTAAGTAGTCGGAATCGAGACTCATCACTTCATGTGATCCTCGTTTCCAGTCATCTACACTCCAGTCTCCTTGTTCTCTTGCTCAGGAAATATGTTCAGCTCGATGTCGAGCATTAAGCAATGGTACTCTTGTAGGTCGACGGCTCCCGAAACCCACACGGTGAGGCAAGCGTTGCACAAAACGTTTACTGACTGTACGACTGGCACCATCATTTAACTGTATGGTAATTTGAGGTAATGTTTGACTTCGCTGGCTACGTGAAATTCGCCTGAGCCGTTTCTAGCCACTTAATGTAAAGACTAATTATCCTTTGCAGTTCAACCGATTGCTAGTTTTTTTGTGCATCATCCATGTATTCTTGGTATACTCTTGACACTGGCAACCGTGAAAACCCTAAGTGTCTGATGATTCTGGGAATTGAATGGCCTATGCGTCGTTCACCTACGATTTCTCCGCAATCGAAGGTGTCTAAATCAGTGAGTTTAACCAGACTGGTAATTCCAACAACTGATTCAGAACAGCCACAGTACGCGCTATATATGCAGTTACCAAACTGCCCTCACTTGCTCATAAATGATGCGCAGCGCTACACATTTTTCATAGCCCTAATTCAGTGGCACTTCAATGTATTTCTATTACAAACTTGAGTTTTTGTAATTCTGTTTGATTAACTATCTTTAGTCTTAAATCTGGTGTTCAGGACCATTAAAAAAGTATACTGTTCTCATCCATCATTGTTGGGGGAACTATATAACATTATTATCTGTGGAGTAATAAATCAGACAGTGTTTCGAAACTTCACTCATCTTCGTAATATTGCTAAACACAATATTATTACTGCACATCCCACCATTCACTTCGTAAGGATGATGAAAGTTCCCGCATAAAAATGTACTGTAAGAATCCTGAACGATTTCAAGTGAGGAATCCTAAAGAAAGAACGTTATTTAGCTATTTATATTGATTAATAATGTATCATTTATCATTCGAGTAATAGTTAAATAATACGACCTCAATTTAATAAGCGAATTCTAAAAAAAAAAATCTTATTTTGGCATAATGCACTGCTTAATTAGAATAGCATACTGCTTTCAGTAGGTCTACACTTATTTAGCATATATTTAAAATTTCAAATAATATTGCATAACCATTTTCGTAATTTTTTGTTTTCTGCAAATAAAATTTAATAAAAATCCATAATTTACAATCTCTTTCATAAATCCTTATATATTTCAGAACTAGAAAAGTTGGAAAATACTAAAATAAAAAAAAATACGATGCCTATTAAACAATACGAGTACCATTAAATAAAGGGAAAAAACTGAAAATGCACACAAAATTAAACATTTTCACTTTACTGTATAAATGTAATATTAAATCATTTGTTTTAAAGTGTATATGTATAACTACCCTCTCTTAATTAATTTTCTTTATAAAATGATATAACAATTTTAAGGTATGTTTAAATAACCCACAATTCCTACTGATTATTTTAAAATACTTTTAAAACATTTCAACATTAGAACTCAATTAAACATTATTAAGAAGTTAAAGTAAAAGTAGTTGAAATAAAGCTAATACTTCCCAATAAATGTATCCTTCACATTTAAAAAGTAATGAAATGTCATGGATTTTTTTCATTAATAAAAACTTTTTTTAAATTAATAAATGAATCTAAATGAGTCTGTACGAATACATACATATCAACTTTCTTGTGTGTTTTTTGTATAAAATAAAGTATATGAAATTTACATTTAAAAATTCCATTATTGAGATTATGATTTATGTAGAAAAGCGAAATGTATATACCTTATCTGCATTTCATATATTTGCTATATATAAGCCTCGCTGGAGCTATTCATTTATATTAGAAACTTTAGGCGAGTTTTGTTTCACCTTTACTAATTACATTCATATAATGGATTACTTATTCAATGTATTATGGGTGTGGTGAAAACTCATCACCATATCCGTTAGTGCCAAATGTTATAAAGAAAATGTGTGCGGGTAAAAAGAATGTGAATGATCATATTTAACTTTCTGTATTAATATGTATTGCATGGTCAAATAAATAAATGATTAGTCACACACAGTCATGATTGACTATAAAATGTGAACTATAACATTAAACACTTGTAACATATCTGTCTCATCAGTAAATGTGAAGTTGTATTCGTCCACGCACAAATAATGTCAAATGTTTCAATAATAAACCATTACTTTCGATTATAAAGAGAAAAAAAACATCAACACATACATTTTAGTGTGGAGTAAAATTGGAATTTCGAAGTAAATTTGTCTTATTGTATGTCACTGAAATTTGAACTATTCTAAATGTAACGAGTGCTTTTCTCATAATATATGCACGCACTGATTGCATGTAAATGATTCATAAATGTTTTGTAATTGTTCTAAAACAATGTTTGAAAGGAAAATAAACCTTTTTAAATGTCTTTTTTGCGTGAGTGTTTATTTAAAACCTTAATTTTTAAGCATAATGCACAATTACTGTAAAAAATACTTTATCCGTATTTCAAATGATAAAAAAAAACTTAATGCTAAAAATTTTCTGCTCATACATAAAATCAATGATCATATGATCATTTTTTTCTAAATCTAAAATACAAAGAAATAAATAATAATATAACAAGACAGTTTAGATTCAAAAAAATTAGGTTGCCTCAGTAGTACAATAGCAAACTTCTAGCCTTAATAACTAAGATTGTTATAAGTCCAACCAACTTTCTCCTACATTTGTCTGTACCGCTGGGCTGCACGGAAACGAAAATAGAGTAATGATGAATTTCTATAACGATATAATTAGAAAACTAGAAACTTTAGAAAAATATTACTGAAAATAAGTTAACACTGTCAAATATCAACAAAAAATAATATACAAAGTAAAAATAAATCTATTTACCTGAGCAAAGAAATATTAAACATTTAAAAAAAAATTAAGCAATTCTTTAAGAAGACAAGTTTTCAGCACAACAACTTGTCTGGTTCGGGCTTCAGGACTAAGTGTAACTACAACAGAGCAGCAACAAATGTAAGGAAAAATTAATGAATAAATAAAATGAAATATAATAAAATAATAAAATAAATGAAATGCTTCAAAACCAAAAAAATGACACATGATATCCCAATCTAAGTTGTTGTAAAGGGTGTTTTTTTAGAGGTATAGAACTTTAAATTGCAATAAAACAACGATGTATTATTCGATTGACATGGATTTTTTTTTATTCGAAAGATAATTTTATGGCATTACATTTTAAATATGATTTCTGGCATACGACTGCCACGGATGGATCGTATGTAGTCCAATCTGGACGTCCAATTTTCGATGACTTTTTCCAACATTTGTGGCAGTATATCGGCAATAACACGGCGAATGTTGTCTTCCAAATGGTGAAGCGTTTGTGGCTTATCCGCATAGACCAATTACTTTACATAGTCCCACAGAAAATAGTCTAGCGGTGTTAAATCACGAGATCTTGGAGGCCAATTCACAGGTCCAAAACGTGAAATTAGGCGGTCACCAAACGTGTCTTTCAATAAATCGACTATGTGACATGTTGCGCCGCCTTGTTGGAACCACAGCTCCTGGACATCATGATTGTTCAATTCAGGAATGAAAAAGTTAGTAATCATGGCTCTATACCGATCACCATTGACTGTAACGTTGTGGCCTTCATTATTTTTGAAGAAGGATTCCACCAGCCCATAAAGCGCACCAAACAGTCAGTTTTTCTGGATGTAACGGTGTTTCGACATACACTTGTGGATTAGCTTCACTCCAAATGCGGCAGTTTTGTTTGTTGACGTAGCCATTCAACCAGAAGTGCGCTTCATCGCTAAACAAAATTCGCTTATGAAAATCGGGAACAACGGCAATCTCGTTTTGGGCCCATTCGACGAATCTACGCCTTGCTTGATGATCGCGTTTTGATGAACTGATGAACCAAACTGAGAATAAATCACTTCACAGCTGTTAAATCGGTCGCTATCTTGGAAATTAGTGCCAACTTAAACTTCTATACCTGGAAAAAAAAACACTTTTTATATTTATAGAATTGTTCCACTTACAATGTAAAATACTCGATGCTTTTAAAAATGTTTCTGCGGTAAAATTGGACATAAAAATAATATTTGCTAAAATATGTATTGAAGTTTTTTTTATTTCCTGCAGTAATCCCCATAGCAATTTTTACTTTAAGTAAATTGTAATATAGTATAAGATGGACAAATACAAAACCCAATTTTCCAATAATCAAGGGAAATAACATACAATATACACACACATGCACAAATGGTAACAAATTTGTACCTCGAGGGAAAGGGTAAGTTATTTCTGTAAACTTAAGTTTTCAACGAAAATAAACTATACTAGGTAGAAACATTACAATCCTCGGTGAGGCAGTCAATAATTTGTTCCATACCAGTGATTGGAACACTAACCAGCCTTTAGAGAAAATACATTAAATTGCTTTCATATTTTATTTTCACATACATGTCAAGAATTTTGTACAATGTTTGAAGAAGCAATAACCTTACATCGAAATAATATTATTTTTTTATTTATTATTTATAGTAAAAATAAAAGAGAATGCTCCATTAAGGTGGATGCGTAGAGAGTTTATTGTTTATAGTTCCCAAGATTTGTTTCAATAAAGAGAGAAACAATACTCATATTTCATAAGATATTTAAATTGTCTAAGTAGCGGTTCAGAAACAAATTGGTAGGAAATATGAGAGGAATTATAAATAGAGAGGGAATGAAGTCTAGTAAGTATTTTTTCATTCCTTTTTACAAATTGAACATATTTTTTTTCTAATATTCAGTTGTTGTTTTTATAGTTCGATCAAATGGGACAAACTATTAATTTATTAATCAAATGCTTTATGCCTATTTATGTTTCATGTTTTCTCCACTATAGATTTCTCGTTATATTTCTCAAATAGCCCAAAACAACTAAACTTGTGATAATTATATTAATTTGTATGTTATATATGTTTAGAGAAACATTTCTGCATATAATTTTTATCTTAATACCTTCCTTATTGTTTAGATAAAAAAAAAATATTAAAATTATTCTTAATGTATTTCTATGAAAAATATCAACATATTAAATGGATATCGGGTCAAATGTACCCTTTCTAAAAGCTTCATTTCTGTCTCGATCTTTTCAAATACTTTGGTCATTAGTTTTTTTTTTTTTTTTTTTTTTTTTTGCAAGTAGTTTTATGCATTTTATTGATCAATAGGAATTCACGTGTTTTTCATTCGATTAATCTTGTTTAAAATTTTAAAACTGTCGAAAAAAAATCAAATCTGCTAAAGGCTAAAACAGCGTTCCTCAAACTATGGGGCGCGAGCATACAGAAAAGTCGAAAACAAAAAAATTATTTTAAAATTTTATAAATTTATTGAAAGTAAACAAAAACCCCATTCTGACATAATAAAAAATAAAATACACATTTACACTGATATAATACACTTATAAATTTATCAGCACCCCACTATGTATTTTATAATTAATTTAACAATACTAAGTTAAGAACGAGTTAAATAAATACCAGTGATCCCCCATGGGGTTGTCATATATAAAATTATATACAAAAAATTAACAATTACTTAATATTTTGTACTGTTTATAACTAATTTCTCAACAGCTGATTAAAAGTAAACGCAGATCACTCCCCAATGACACCTTTTTCCACGTAGACCTGCTATGTGGCGCATGTGATGTATTTTAAGGCAGGGGGAAGGAGAGAAAAGGAATAAATAAAACAAATCCTCTCTGAATGAAGTAAATCCTTCGCAAACTCTGTCTAAGTCCTTTTATTGCATTCAAAGCCTTCAGAATAATTTTATGGATAGCAATGCAGAGAAAAGATTGTAATTCGGAACGACGTATATATACGTCAAGGACAATAAACGATTTGACTGAACAAGACGTATATATACGCCAAGGGCGATAAACGATTTGACTGATAAAGACGTATATGTACGCCAGTAACACTTAATAGATTAAAATCGTATTGTAACGTTAGCGTCAAAATATAGTATCATTGAATTCAAAATATTGTTATTGTATGGAAGGGGGCGTGAAGGAAATTCTGATTAAATATTGGATCGCAAGTATTGAAAGTTTGAGAAGCACTGGGCTATATCAAGTATTTTACCAGCACTTTATGTCTAAATCTGGGTTTTTTGTTACTACGTAAAGCTGATGCAAGGATTAATTGAGTATTTTAATTTCCCTTTGTAAAAAATTAAGTTTTTATCGATTCGGACTGAAAGTATTCTAAAGAAAAATAATCCAATCACTTTATATATAATTTAAATAGATTACAAAACACACAAATATTAAATTTCTTTCTGAACTTAAAGTGTAAACAGGTACAATAATTAATCTAAATGTAGTAAATATACTTTATATGAAGACTTAAAGTTTTATATGTTACTCTTATATTTGTATCTAAAAAAAGCGTACTGCTTAGTCTTAAAAAATTTTTTTTCGTTTTTTGGGGGGTGAGAATACAGTCGGCCCTCTATATACCGATCTCTATATTGCGAATTTTTCTATATAGTGAACTTTTTCCTGGAATCTTGAATATTTTGCGATTTTCTTCGTAAAATAACCTCTCTATAGCGAAGTGCATTTTCTACATAACAAAATTTTTCTTTTTTGTTTCCCCTTCATTCTCCCCTTTTTTAAAGTATTTCTGAAAAATGTTCAAGTTATTTTCTCTTTAAAACATTTTATGGTCGTCATAAATCATGAACTGGTTTTATTTTATCCTAACTCGCCGAGAGCAATGGAGTTCAGAATGTTTCATCCACAAGAAGTGCAACCTTTAACTCTCATTTCCCAGCTATCTAGAAACATCTTCAATATCCTTTTCCACCCTCAGTGGAATTGTCCCGTGTCCCCGTGTTCTAATTATAAAATAATGTAAGTTTAATATGACTTGTATGCTTTAAATTATAAAATGTCCTTAAAATCCATTAAAGTATAAAAGCATTTTCTTAACATTGAAAATACAGTGAATTCTTCGACATTATATTTTGTTTTCCTTGCAGTTTATCTTTCTTTCTTTTTTTTATGAGTAAGATAGATAAAATAAACGAATATTAAGTTGTAAAAAGGTATGAATAATTATTTTTCTTAATATATAGTGTTTATGAATTTTAATTTTGTTTTAGGTGGTTTATAAAGTATATTAAAAATTAACCGTTATATAACGAATTTTCCATATAACGAACTTTTTTCCGGGATTCAGCGATTTCGTTACATAGAGGTCCAACTGTATTTATTTATTCGGTAATAATGGTTTAAAATATTTCGACAAAATTTAAAATATTCTTTAATAATTCATTGTATTACTACAGTAGTAAATATCTCTCCTTCTTATTGAATAACTTGTATTACAACAATACATGTTGAGAAATTGATTTTAAACCTTTTCAGTTCAGAGAAGCATCAGTTACTTAATACATAAATACCAGCCTACAATTTTCTTATATTTAACTTAGATGTAAGAATATTCCACAATTTTAGTCACAGCAAGAATGAGTATACATAAGAACTCCATAGTAAGTTAGATATTGAGGGATTAAGTAAGGAGTTAAACTTAAATACCATGTAGTAAGCCCGTAGTTTTCATATATGTACTGAAAACCGTGTAAATATATCAGTTAAAAGCGTAAAAAACATGCATTTAATGTAGTTCATGATCATTATATACTGACGATAGTGTCATTGTTTTTTTAAGAAAGGGACAGTTTACTTTTGTCTGTCTCCTAAATTTAATTTTTACGAAGATAAATGGAAAAAGCTTTTGCAAATTTGGTTATACTCGAAAAAAAAAATCTAAAATATTTTAACCCCTTTCCTGCTTTTCCCGAGCTGAGCTCGGGCAGGCAAAACATTCCCTCCTGTCTCATACCTAATAAAACTCGGGCACTGGGAAAATTTGCACTGTGCAAACGGTCTTTCCCCGATTATTTAACTTGTGCATTTAATAGTTTCGAATAAGTGAAAAGTACAATTCGGTGAAATTTTCTGCAAATAGAGGATGATCTTCTGTTCAGCACCTCCCCTTCCTCCTTCACGCTTGTCTGAACAACACCTTGTCCACTAAATTCTTCCAACAAAGGAGAAAGCTAATCAAACACGGCAAGCAGTACACGGCAATGCTCAAAGAAAAGAAGAAAAGAAGAGAAAAAAACTCTTCTATCCAGATTGCGATGCTGAGTTATGAGTAGTACCGTCTTTTTAAACTTATCATACACGATCAAATTTTCATTAATAATTTCATAATTATTTATGTAAATGCAAAAGATGTAAATAAAATGTTTAATTCAAGAAAAAATCAGGTATTATGTTAGTTACATTTCTAATTAGTGAGAACTGATTCCAAAGTTTAATGATATCTGTCATCCAGAAAGCATACTTTACAGATAAATTACTCATTTGTTTAAATATAATTTTCTCCAATTAATTTTTAGGAAATTTTGTACGCTAATGCGGCTAGCATGTTTAAAAAGATATGTATATTTAAAAATATGCTTACAAATTGACATTGCATACTTGTATATTTTGCATTCTTTTTAAAAAAAATCTGAGGAGGTTTACTATTTTACAAGTTGTTACATAAAAAATGAGACTAAGTGTGTAGTTTGAAAAAAATAGTGGAGTTTGCAACAAATGTATTGATGACGTATAAATATATAATCCCACAACTCTCCTCTATTCATGCGGACAGTTTCATCTTAACCGATCACGTCAGTTGGGAAAACTGTGTCATTGTGTGAACACATACAACTGCATTCTGCCGGAAAAATGTCGAATCGACATCAAGTTTCTTGTGAAGAAGTCATCCACGAAAACATTTCAAATATTAACTCATACTTATGTAGATAAACATTTGTACCATGCACATGTTTTTGAATGACATAAGTGGTTCTTAAGGAGAAGGGACAGTGTGGAAGATGATGAACGTGCTGGGCACCCAAGGTGAGAGATTACAGATCAAAACACTACAAAATTTGGGATATGAGAGTGTGACGGGATCACGCGTTTTTTCATTAAAATTTCCTTTTGGGTTCTTTGGTGCCAGAAGAAATGGCAATTCTTTTCCAACCAACCCAAGAAGTAAAACGTGAAGGAAAGATGGAAATTAATATTTAAAAAACAGAAGTTTAGAGTAGGCACAATGGCATTTGGGGATTGTTATGATAGTCAATGTTTGAAGTGTGAAAAGTATTTCGAGAAGATAAGTGACAGTCGAGAGAGGTCACCCGTGGCAGAGAGCCTTTAGTCAATGTCCATACAATTGCATGCCAGTGAACCGCAACTTAAGCTAGGATCAGATAGATTACTACTTCGTCGGACATTAAAGTAGGAGTTACCATTTAAATAATCGGATCTGTTTTTACATTGGAATTGAGCTTAGGCACGTTAGTTATTGATAGTGGTCCGAGTTACGTTATTTCGGTATTACATATTGTGTGTTTAGCCACCGTGGATTCTTTCACATATGATATTATTATCTAATTTTTTATTGGTTTAAGTTAAGATCTTAATAAAATAATATTAAGATTATGACAGCTTCTAATTCTTCATTTATTCCTACACCTCTAGCTCACACTGATAAATTAGGAGAAGGGCACCCGAAGGGGGCGCCCTTACAAGTGGGTTCCCTCTCACATCAGTGGTCAGACTGTTAATCAAAACTACTACATTGAAGTACTAAAAAGACTTAGTGATAAAATTAGGAAGAAAAGACCGCAGATTTGGTTTGTGATAGATAGCTGTTACACCAAGACAATGCACACACTCACACGGCCCTATCTGCCAAGCAGTTTCTCACCAGCAAAAACATTATGGTGATGGGGCATCTTCCCTATTCGCCTGATTTCACCTCATGCGACTTTATTTTATTTTCTACAATTCAATCTGGCTTACAGGGAACCCATTTTACATATGCTGAATAGGTTCACGCAAAACGGAGAAGCTCCTGAACGGCCCTTCAAAAACCGCATTCCAAGACTGTTTCTAGCAATTGCATCCCTGAATGCAGAAATGTGGGAATGTTGAAGAGTACTACTTTGAAGGTAATAATGTCACAGAGTACTGATTCTGTACGTACAATGAATCTGTCTCGTTTTTTGTGTCACATCTCGTAAGCCTAACGAAATCTTTATAAAATGACAACTGTAAAACTTCATTGAATCTTTACACAGGGCATGCCAGTAATAGGTCCCCACCCTTTAGAATCATACACATCTATTTTTTTCACCAGTAAAAAGTAATGGAAGTCATTTGTGTCATGATTTGAAGCCTCCCGGTCTCGTCTTTCTTATGGCACTCTTTAAAGAAGAGGTTTACCAAAGAATCTTCTCTTAAGATTAGTTTATATTTCGTTTCTCTGATTTTTCCTTGAGTTATATTATATTATGAAGTATGTTTATTTTCTAAGAATCGACATTGCCCGCAGGACAGCTGTTTTTCTACTGATTCTATCATCTTTGTTGCGACTTGATGTTTTCTTGTTCGAAGGTTAAAAATAAAAAAAATCTATATATAAGCTTCTGGGACGGACTGTGCAATTGAGCATTCGGCATGTAAAATGAATAGCATTCTAATCATGAAGGAAAGAGCTTCTACTCGAATTTGCTAATTAGTCTTAATGAATGATATTATTCTGGCAGGGGGAAATGGAAGAATGTTCTCTGGTCCATTCCTCTGCCGGCTCGACTAATTTATATTTCAAGAAGGTAATACCCAGCTGTGGACAAAACGATAATATTTTTCTTCTGATTGTATTTGTACTTGTCAAGCATTTTTCTCCAGACATAAATCGCCAGTCTCTTGCCGAGATAGCACATCTTTAATCTTCTGCACGGGAGTCTCAATTGTCTCAGGAGTTCGATAATAATTTTTAGCAATAAACTCCTGAAAGACAGGTATCTATTGATTCTAAAAACACAGGTCTGCTTTTGAAAACTGCATAAAGTTTTTCTCTTAAGTTTTTTCTTACAGAAATGAAAAAAATAAAAAATAAAAATACTGAAAATAAGAAAAACAATTCTAAAAAATTCCCTCTTTGTGTGGTTTTTTTTGTGAAGCTTATGTTTTTGGTTTCATTTTGCTTAAAATCATGTATTCTACTTTTCATTATTAAAAATTCCATAAAGACATGATTCATCTCTTTAATTATATTAATTACAGATGAACTCGGCAGCAAACAAAGAAAGCAATTGTAAGAATGGGGAGGTAAGAGGAATGGAAGGGGACTGTACATGGAGGGGAGATAATCATATTATAAATAGTTTAATTTTCTTACTCTGAATTTAGACTTAATAGTCAAGAAAAAGCATGGACTCAAAAGCATTATATCTACCAGTTTGGCAGTCCCTCTACAAATACAACTCTTTATTGAAACTAAAATTAAGCTCATAGTTGAATTGGTAAATTATTAACAAAAGGCTCGCGTAAATGCAACTACTTATCTATCAAGATTACATATTTTTATCGAATAGTAGAATTTTTAAACTTTTTAAATTCATATTTCTTTAGAAGATTACTTGTATGAAAAATCAGAACTTTCTTTTCAAATCTCTTTCTCTCTTTCTTTCTCAAAATAAATATAAGAAATAATCTTTCTTTTTTTCTTACATTTTAAATACATGTATAATTCAATTTGTTTTTTAATTTAATTCAATCTTGGTATTCTTAAATGGTCATTACTTCAGAAAAATACTCTTTGTATTTGTTGTTAGATTTTTTGTCGCTTCTCTTATCTTTAAATATTTTTTTTAATTGACTAAAGAGTTTTTGTAAACTAACACATTATAGATTATTTCACAGAAAATACAATTTCTTGTCTTTTACAGCCATTTCCATGCCTTAATCTGATATATTTTTTGCAAGTTCTCAATCAATTGTTTGCTTATCAAAAAAAAAAGAGAGAGAAAAATAAAAAAAAAAAAAAAAAAAGAATGAGCAAGCAGTTTTTCTACTTTACTTTCTTAAATTTCCAAAGCAATGGCAGCTGTTTTAAGCAACAAATGATGTTGCTAAAAATAACTTGTCAAATTTACATATAGATATAATTTTCTTAAGAAATTCATTTAATAACACATACTCACTTTTCTTCTTTCAAACACTGTTCCTTTTTTTATCTCTTGGTGTTTTCTATTTTTATTACAAAAACTTAAGCAAACAAATGATTAACTTTCTTATATGTGCTTTTATCAATGGACGTATCAGAATAAATGAATAAAATGTGTCTAAAAAATTAAGAGAATTTTTTTGTAAATTATATTTTGTATAATTGTACTTTTTTGGTATATATTTATTCTTCTTCTTATGCAAATAGTGAACGTTATTTTTAAGTTTGTAGATTCAGAGCATAATGACGGTTTTTAAAAAAAAAAGAAGAAAAAAAAAGAAATATTTTTTAAAAACCATTTTATATACATTCATCTAAATGGTTTTAATTTTTATAAAAAGAATAACTTTAAATCGTCTAGTACTTTCACATAAAATATTTCAATTCTATATCTTTCTGTATTTTTTTTGATAAAAGTTAAGTAAAAATATTTGTATATTGACATAAGTGACGCTGCTATAAATTCATTTAAAAGTTCTCCATTAACAATGCAAAAGTGTGCTATACAGTAGTATCTTAAGTGCTATATACATAGATACATAATTTAAAAGTGTAAGTAATTAAGACATTTATTTAATATGTTGTGTATACAATTATTTATGCACCTATTGCGCGTTAATTGTATATTATGGATGGTTAAATATGTTTAATGCTTTTTTTACTCAAAAAATTAAAGTACATCGGTTTTTTATGATATAATTTTCAAACTAAAAAGAACTAAAGAAAAACACTTGGAAATATTGTAAAAAACCGAAAATGGATACTTTTTTTAAAATAAAAAACACACGACTTATGATATAAAATAAATATCTGATACATTTAATAATCTAGAAATGTGTATGTGTACATTTTGAAGATATATTTGGGATGTAGTTTTAGTTACATAAACAATTAATTTGCCATTTTAAATACGTTTACTTTAATTGACAATTTGTACGCAGATTAAAATTTAAGTTAAATTCCTAAAATGCTTCCATTTTTCTTCAAATAATCGCAAACTGATATCAGTCCCATTCTCTAATAACACCAGTACATAAATAAATGTATTTGAATTATAAGATTTCTATGATACTATAAGAATTTCTAATGCATTTTTGTGCAATTAGGAACGAAGATTCTAAAAATATTGATGGGAAAAAATATTTTCATTTAAAATAAGTTCAATGTATGAAGATTTAACTCTGCATTCATATTGATCATATTAAATAACTAAATTAGGAAAGAGCCTTTAGTAAAATTTAAACGCCAGCACGCACTAATTTTTTTATATAATATTAATATACATAATAATAATATTAAAATTACTCACTTTAATAAAATTAAAGTTCATTCAGTTTAGCGATCATATTTTTATACGAAGTTGTATTAGTTTGAATCAAATAGTGAAGCTATATATATATATATATATATATATATATATATATTCACCTTAATTTTTTTTTACATTTAAATAAATTCTTAAAATATGTATGTTATATATTATTTTTAAACCTAAGTTTCTTTCTAAATAACAGAATTTTTAATTTACAAAATTTTAAAACATAATAAGGAATGTACCTGAAAGTTGGACAGTGACAAAATTGGAGAAAAACAGTATTATAGTTCTTGAAAAGAAGATTCTTTTAATCTTCTTGAAGATCCTTGGATTTAAAGAGTATATTTTTGGTTATATAAATGAAAAAGGTATTTTAAGAAGGAGATTCAAATTTGAACTACACGGGATATACACTGCTTGCCAATTGCTGAGAAACAGTTACGTTTTTCTGAATAATTAAAACTAGAAAAAAAATAAAACTGAATCTATAATCTGTAGGGATGATGTACATTTATTATAGTGCAAAATGGTGCAGATATCCCCACAACGAAGAATTAAAAAACTTAAAAGCAAAAAAGGTGTTCCTTGGATGATTTCCAAACAGCCACACAAGTTGATCTTCAGGTTAGAATTATGCAGACATTAGTACCTTAGTACGATGTGTGTTGACCACGGACACTAATTCACATTTTTCATCTCTTCTCACTCTTCACTAAACTATCAAGGAAGTCCTTGTGGTATACTGTCAAACTCCTCTCTCACAGTGGTTTTGAGCTCTTGTTGTATACGGGAAGCTACGGTTCTTTGATCAATACTTCTGCAAAGAGCCTACCAGAAATATTTAGTAGGATTTAGGTCAGGAGATTAAGCAGACCATTGCATACGGAGAATATGTTCACTTTGCAGTTGGTCAGATACCTTAATGGTTCTGTGTGATCGCATATTATTGCCCATAAACAGAAATTCTGGACCTACATCACCTCTAAATATACGAACATGATCCAGAATAATATCTCTCCTATACCGTTTCGATGTAATGCTTCTTCGCTGAAAGATATGAAGCGGTGATCTATCATTGTGAATGATGCCTCCCTACACCATCCCGCATGGGCCGTACTCATCACGTTCACAAAGAAGCTTTGTGTATATGTTCTACGCTCTCTCCATGGTAATAAGTGGCCGGAATTACTTGTCACACTGAAACGAGATTTGTTAGAGAACGTCACTCTAGACCAATTTTGGTGATCCCAACCAACATGAACTTTACACCAGCATAATCTCTCTCGAAGATGTCGTGGTTGAAGTGGGATGAAATGAACAGGCTTCCGTGCATACAAAACAACTTGATTTTTCATTTAATCGCCGGGAGATGTGTATTGCAAAAAATGCGTGCTGGTAGAGGTTTTAAAGATTGCAACTAACTGGCCAAGAGGGAAATTTCTGTTCCTTTTTGCCACAAGGACTATCTGTGATCCTCTAAATGTGTGAAGCTCCTATCCTGATCCCCGACATGCTTTCTCAAAGCATTTCTACTTTCAAATGTCTTCTTTGAGCACGAGATGATACACTTTGATACACCTATTACAGCAGCTTCAGTGGTGTCACATTGATATGCTTCCAGTCTTCCGATTGCTCGCCCACGATCGTAGTCACTCATATGATATCACTCGCCCATGATCGTAGTCACTTGTTGACGTTTTGCCCTTAGCTATTACATGAACCAAACATAAATTTTGAGAAAAAACTTTTATAATATCCAGAGTACTATTTTCGTCAAACATCAAACAGCATGAATTTTCGTATGAATCATGAGCTTGTATACACTGTCTTTTATACAGATAACGAGTACTGGTCTACTACGCTCTCTGAACTAGACTTTAGTTGTTAATTTTTTTTGTCAGCTGTCTGAGACTCAATTTTACATAAATCACTTGTTTCTTAGCATTTGTCAAGCATTGTACAAACAAATTAACATTATTAAATACATTGATATAAATATCATCCTCTCATTACTCGAATGCATGATGTCAGCACATTAAAAAATGTGTTGCATTTTAGACCTATTGAAATCAGAAGTAGTGAAAGACCGTGGTTGAGGTGAGCAGAATCCATGGAATTTGATTTTTTCTTATTTAATTAAAAGAACTGATCAAAGATCAATCAGAACTCGTTATGGATAAATCTTCAGAGGAAGGCATTGGCTCAGAACTGGGTTTTTAGTCATTTATGGTGACGATGATGATGATATATTGTTGTTAAATTTGCAGTTTTACATAAGCTGATATTTTGAATTCATGCTTCGATTATATTGAATGACGTTTAGGAGTACTATTTTTCAAACCAATTGGTATGTCAATAGTATAGGTTTATAAAAAAACAGTTTTATTTTTCTCTGTATAATTTAAGAGTTCATTCCTTTACTTAATAGAAAGCTAGAATTCTCCGAATATTTTTCTCCTTTTACTGAATTAATTTCCTCGCTTAGAGTGCACTACATTTTTTTGCTCAGAATTCTTCCAAGTAACATGATGATACAAAACCAGAGTCTACATAACATAACAAAGCATAAGCCTACAAGCATAAAAAGTAAGCTAGAAATAAAGCATTGAAATAATTCTTTGTCCTTAAGAAATTTTATGAATAGCTCACAAAAAACGCATTTTTTCTTATCATTTTCAGGTACAGGACTATTCTGTAAGCTGAAACAATTGTAATTACATTTATTGTCTTTCCCTAATTTAAAAGTCTAAAACTATGTAAAACAATTCTCGTTCGATAAAAGAAGTTTTTATCACGCAACACTGAATAATAACTAATTTCATGAATGAAGACGAAAAAAGATTCTAAACAACTGAAGAATTAATTACAAAACTACTAAATAAAAATACAGTAAATGTTAGTAACTAATTTGCAAATTAATTATATGGTATTATTTTGAGGGTTTTTTATGCCTTTCCAATATCTTAAGAATTAACAGAATCATTTAAAGAATGGTGTATACAAATTTTTACGAAATAATACTTTTAGGGAATTTTCATTCATGGTAGATTGCTTCTATTCATTACTGTAAAACACAAAAAAAGAAAGTCGATTCGAATAATTATGGAATCTATGTAATTAGGTTACATTCTTCTTATTTTTAAAAAATTGAATTTTAAATGGAATTATCACACACTTGTATAACCAGTATATTAAAGTTAATGTTTATTATATGTGGTTTGACAGCAGATATAAAAGCTGACTGTTTAACAATATGAAAATGAATAAACTAAACATACTTTCTATATTTTACTTAAAACAAAAAATTTAGAGACTTGATACTTTTTGTATAAGTTTAAAATTTCTGAAATTCTTTTTCAGCAAATGTAATATTAATTTTAAAAGTATACTCATGTTTTCAAATAGATATATACAGCATAAAGTTTAAAAGTTTATTTGTAAATCTTAGACAACGAATTTAGTGAAAGTGATTCATCATTTATTTAATAAAATTACGAAATCGAATATAACAATTTTCCTTCAAATAGGTTTTTAAAATATCTTCAAAAAGCAAATATTGCTTGTGAAATATATACAATCATTACAGAATATTAGCCACATAATCATGGGAAAAGTTAATATATAATTAAATATACTATATATTTGTCAAATTAACAACACACTATTAATAAGTTTTTCAAACCGAGCCACAAAAAAATATTACATCCAAACTGATATAATAATAAATAAATAAGTTACAATTCTAAAAAAAGTAGTAAACTTGTCTATATATTGTTCATTATTATCTTAAAAAAATTATCATCAGAAAATTCAATTTCTTACATGTACTTGATTTTTATATCTTAAAAGTAAGATAAATTTTAAATTTCTCAAAATCCCCTTGTGAAATTTTGGGAATATGTGGGCTTAGAAAAAAGCATAAATGCCTATTGTAGCGTCTACTAATTTCGCAAAACCAAAAACATTGCCAAATGCTTCCATCCTATGCGCGAGCAAGGTAATTGTGTTTGTACATGCATGAGTACAGTTTTCCACTATTGGCTATATATCGTGCCATTTGGTGACATCTTTTCTATTCACGAACTGGTCAATGGTAAAATACGTAAGATTCCAGGGAAATGGACTAAATTCCTGTGGTGTCAAAGTCACATGGTAACTACAACCAATCAGTTCATAAGTTCGTGTGTGACTTCATAGTTCCATCATGAATACAATCACCTTTCTTCAACTAACAAGTTCATGCACTTCTCTATTGCCATTTTTTGCTTTTTACAGAGACTTTCTTTTAAAATTTAAATATTTTTCAATAATAATAGCGTATATAGGATCAACAAAATGTACTTGAATTAAAGGTGCACTTAAAATATAAGATTTTTTTTTAAATTTTGGAAGCCTTTTTAAAGAATTTGAGTACTAGAATATTTTTACCCAATTATCAAGTCTGAAATTTTAGCTAAATTTAACAAGCAGACCAACAATTACAAGTCAAGTGTCGGTTTTGAACTCAATGGAGAACACGTGATTGTATCTATTGTGTGTCTGTCATGAATTTACCCAATTAAATTGGTGTTTCACATTTTGGAAGAAACAAAACTTTCTATCCATACTGTTTTCAAAGATATTTACTTAAATGTATTGGTCATTTTTTTCAATTGAAAAGAAAAAATAAAAATCTATATAATTATGAAAAATATAAATTATTAAATACATTTTAGAAAACAAGGGGAAGTGTAAAACATCAGAATTTGTAGATATCTGCATTTCTTATTATAAAACACCCTTCAATTCAAAATTTGATTCATTAAATAATTCAGAAAATATTCAAAATCAAACTTACATTACATTAAACTCAATTATAATTGAAAACTCAGGACTAGCAAGAAGGTCGTTATATAAATTTATAATCTTTAATTATTAATGTATTTATCTTGCAGTTAAAAAATGCGAATCATATTTCATCCAGAAAATAAGGAACATTTGTTTTAAAAAAATGGAAAGCACAATATTTATTGGGAAATAAATTATTCTGCTCTTTACTTAAAGCTTCCTTCGCATCTCTATATAATCACCTTCTACATTTAAGGAGCTGTTAAATTGCTAAATCAACTGAAGGGCACGATCTAAGAGAGTTTAGATGTAATACCTCTGATGTCGTCATCCAAATTATGCAATACGTCTAAATTATGAACCGGTATCATGTCATTGGACATAAATTTCCGCCCACTCCAATACCCGTTCGTGTTAATGGACTTGTAATAGTAACGAGCTCCCTTCCTGTTCAAACTATATCACATTTAGAATGACTGTTGATGAAGATTTCGAAGCATGGGAGATATTTTTACTTTGCGTTATTGTTTCAATCCTGTATGAAATCAATGTTGTTTTCCAATGATGGGTATTTGCAACAAGTTTCCGTTAGTTTAATTCAACATGAATCAATTGTCCAGGAAGTTCCTCTAAGAGTTAAAAGGTTTATAGCTTTCTCGACATGGATAAGATTTATGCTTGTTCCCCCACTGTAAGTATACGCATTTAGCTTCTATAATTGCAATAGTTTTTTTATGGCATCCAGCAGCACTGACCCTATTGCTATCTTTTTTAAACGAACTTCTTTAAGCGCTGTTTCGTGATTCCGAATACTGTATCTATTGAGTGAATATGAGACTGCTGCTTGTAGACTCCTAAATAAACAATAACAGTAAAATGCACTCAAAAAGCGCCACAATTTGTGCTTGAAGTTTAAATGTAACTGACATTCTTATCAGAAATGGACAGCTGGTTTTCTCATATTTTACGCTTAAAATTAAAAGATTTAAGTATCGTCACATAAACATGCCTTAACTTTCATCATTTTAAATGTATGAGTTTTTTAACATGATTTTGAAAACAATTTAAAAATATTTTTAGCATTTTTAAAATATACATTTTAACATGAAAAACGAAAATGTTGAGGCTGTTTTTCTTCAATATTTTGAAGTAAATAAATGGACCAAATGCAAAAAATAGAAAAGAAAAATATCAATTATCAAATAATTTTTAAAATTTCTAAGCCTGTAAGTGTTTTGTTTTTTGTTTTATATGAAATATAAAATTAGGAATATATATATATATATATATTGTAACGTAGATTAAACTAATGTGGTAATAGTATACTCAAGTAAAATGATCTCTTGTGCTAGTCATAAGTCAAGAATTTTTTCCATGAACTAAATATTTCTTTGGCTTATATACAGCCATGGAAAGTTTCAGAACTGTTTTATAATTACAAATTACAGTTAACTTTCATAAATGCAAATAAAAAATTAATAATAATAAGCATGAGAGAAAAAAGATTTACAATTAATAATAGTTAATACGAGATAGCAGAAACTAAAGTCAATAAAAAGAAAGCTATAGTTATTTATGACAAGTCGAAAGAAGGGTCAGAATTTTCCAATTGCACATTTCATCATTGTTGCATATATGTCAGGAGTGTCAAAAGACTCAATTTTACTTAATTTCAACAAAAAATTGTTTTTTTCTTTTTCTGAACGAAAATGGAGGAGCAAGCTGTGGTATTGGTGAAGGAGTCACGGTCTATTAGCAGTGGGTCGGCAACCCATGGCTCATGTGGCTCGCGGTACAATTATCAGTGGCACTTTGCACTACTCAACAAATGTGTCAATTTTTGAATTGTTTCAAAAATGCTCTACTGTGCGGTACGCTGAATCATATTGGTAGATTGATTTGACACGTCACAGTTCAAAGTTTGCTGACCCTTGGTCCATAGACATGAAATTACTATACGACAACGAGGTGGCCAAAATTTGAATTAATGTTGTAAAAAAAAGTTTTTTTTTAATTTAAATTACTTACTAGAAGTTAATAAATGATTTACAAAGTGCCAAAATGGCAACCTAAAACGAACCCAAGGAGTACTGGTTGCTGAATAGCTATGCTATGTTGTGATGTTTGTGGAAAATAAAAGTAAACTCATTTAATCTGTTAAAAAAGGTGCCAGTACCATACAGAAGTGGTTCTCAACCCTCGGTATGAGGGTCGAATGGAATCGGTCCTTTCAAGGAGCTTTAAATTAATTCTATTTAATTCACTGGGGTGTATTTCTCTCTTAGTTGTGTTACTTTCCATTATTTTATCACTTTATATTTCATTAAATAATCACTTTATATTCAATTTTTGGTGAATCTGAATTTTATTTTGAAGGCATTTTTAAATAAAATTAAATTATTAAAACAGAACAATTTAAAATATAAATAATCAACTTCCCATTCCTAGCGAGCCGCGGTAAAATTATCAAACGTTGACCGATACGAAAAATAAAAAAGTTGGGAAACACTGCTATATAGGATTACGTCACAGATTTTGAGGACGTGATAAAATTCTAAAAAAAACTTTCAACCAAATACAAAATTGTCACCCGTTATGATATTGAACTGTACATCCACCATTTTGATCCTTATTAGAAAGGAAATGAAAATTATTTTTATAAAAAGGTATTGTTGGGAAAGCTGTGATTTTTTTCCCAAATGCCAATATATTGGTACTTGCACTGAGTGGGAAAAGGATGGTTTATATCGACTACCAACTTCTGAAGGAATTACAAGTATTTAAGGGAACCAAGACATGCTCGAAAGAGTAAAATGACAAAATTAAGACCCTTTGTTTATGAGACATATATCATTTACAATTTCAAATGGAGCTTCGAGTTTTTACGTTCTTAATAAAGATAATTTAATTATTCTGTAGAACTACAAAAATAACCTTTTATTCCAAAAGTTTTTTTAACTACTTAATTTAAGTAATACATAGTTTTTGAGAACTCCTAATATATACTTATGTTTAGGTACCATTCTTTAAAAAGGTATCCTTTTTTTATGCAAAATATTTTTTACACATATATAAAACATTACATAAAATACAGTGAACCCATTTTTTTAGTAAAATGTTAGTATAGTTTCTTTAAAAAAATTATGAAACTTTGAAATTTGAATTTTTTTTATTTTTCTGCTATTTTTATGCATAAAACTATTTTTAAAAAATCAGGCACTATCTTAATAGAAAAAAAATAGGTTCACTATATGCATAGGCATCTTGCATAGAAGTATAAAAAATCTGGAAGCATATAGTGCAATAGGTTTTTTAAAAAATGTACCTAAATGCAAAAACTATGCTTTTGAGAAAAAGTGAAAAAACTAAAAAAAAAAACAATATTTTCATATACTATACACTTGATTAGTATTTGCTTGCCTATTTTTATATGACTAACAATAATCCTTAATCATTTCCTAGAGTTACAAAAGTATTTTAAATTCATATGTGTTTTTTCCCCTTTGTTTTAGTTAACATGAACAAAATTTTCGAGATCTTGTAATACATATTGTCATGTATAGGTACCATTTCTTACAAAAATATTCTTTGAATATACAAAAAAATTTACACATATATATACAGCAACATATCAAACATAATAAATCAGTTTTTTAATGAATTAATTGCATAATTTTTTTAAATAATCATAAAACCTTAAAATTACGAAAATCTGAATTTTCTTTTTGCACGTATTAATTTATTTTTTAAAAAATTAGACATTACATACTAAAAGATATTTTGTTCACTATATAGTACGTTTATATAAATCAAACACAGGGGAAACTAAATATTTAAAGTTAAAAGGGGTGTGTCAAAAAGGGCGTGGTGATTTGTTTACATTTTTATTTTTCATATTTTAGGGCTATTTTATCAACAAATATATAAGTATATACATTTTTAGATTCAGAAAAATAAACACTATTTTTTTAGAACGAAAATTGAAAAATCAATTTTTTCAAAGTATATGATGTCCCTGTTCTCTTAAAACAAGTACATGCGAAATCACAACTTACTTTGTGCCCTAAGAACTTGCTTAGAATGAAATATACCACAACATTCTTCTCCTGTCAGCTAGAATTGGTCATTTCGATGGAAGAGGTCAAGGATTCATCAAATGTATGTGTAAACAAAGTACCAACATAAGGATTGTCCTTGTGTGAAAAATGTAATGAAATGTAAGTTAAAATGTCATTAAAGCCTACCATGATTTTAGTTTCTTATTTTTATATGCAAAATTTGTTTTCCTTAATAAGAAAGACGTAAATTTTATTTGGTACAACGTTCATTTTCCCTTAGAGTATTTTGAATAACTTTTTTAGTGGCACTCTCATTAATTCATCAAAATACATTTGTATTTTTAGGAATGTATGTCATCAATATAATAAACTTACATTGACCTTTTTTCATACAATGCCTAAATAGCTTTGGTCATTCTATAGAATGCCGGCTTTTCATGCAATATATATATATATATATATATATATATATATATATATATATATATATATATATATATATATTAATGTTATATACATCCACGAGTTACAGAAATATTGGTCCTAATTAAGAACAGATTTTGTCAATATAGTTACAATTACTAAAAAAATTATAATTCCATCTTCCATCTTTTGTTTTAAATAAAGCTTTGTTACTAATGTTATTAAAATAGATTAGATACAGAGTTTACTGAAATCAGTTGATTTTTAAACGCAAATAGTTTATAAATCGTTCCAAAGTCTATTGAAAACGGAAAAGTTTTGTAAGTAAGTATAAAATTTAATTAAAGCATTATTTCATTACCTTTCTTGTAAAAAAAAGAATGCCTTTCATTATTTATATCTTCCATTGAATATGAATTCATATAATTCCATGAATTATATAAATGGTGGGAAACATAATTTCATTCTGATTAGACGCATAATAAGATTAAAAACCAATATACTGAATGAAGCTTAGTATATTTATTAGTTATATTAATAATATATGTAGTGCTTAAAATAAATATGTACTTCATTCTCTAAGGATATTTAATTTCAACTACGGAGAATGGTTAAGTTAGAAGGATTAAAACTACTTGAATTAATTATTTGAGCTCAGTTTGCAAATGAAACAATGCTGAATATGCAAATGAGTCTGCATATTTTTTTCAAGATTCAATCTACCTGTAATGGGATATTTGTAGTTGCAAGGCATATTTTCATCCATATTACGAGCGCATAGCAGTTCAAATTCATTAGTTCTTAATTGCAAAATTTTAACACTTTCTTTATTTGGATATAAAATGAGAAAAGGAATATATATATATATATATATATATATATATATATATGTTATTGGATGGAGTATAATCTTTCTAATTTATGAAAATATTTTATATGACTGTGAACTGACGGTTATTTGACTTAAAACTAGGAAAATATTGAATAGAATTATATATATATATATATATAATATCATATATATATATATATATAATTCATGATATAAAATTCATTCATATATATATATAATTCATGATACAAAATTCATTCATATATATACAGTCAGGTCTCGTTTTATGCGGTAGATACGTTCTACCGAAAAACGCATATAAAAAAATCGCATTAAAAAAGACATTACTTGAATGGAGAAAGTAGGGATACGTTCCTTAGTTTTCTAAAATCGCATAAAACCAAAACAACTAGTTAAAATTAACTTAAAACCGCATAAAAAAAATTGCAGAAATGAAAAGAAATAGGCTGCATGATAAATTACTTCGAATGTCTGAAAAAATTTCATACAAAAGCTAAAAAAAAAACTTGTATTCAAACCTTCATTCATTTTATTTTATGGAAAAGTAATACACATAGTTTTACATTTTTAATCATTATCGCTGTCTGATAATGGTTTGCACCGTTTGCAAAGTGGTTCCAAATCACCTTCATTATCAGAAGAGACTGTCTCTGCAATAGATATTTGCGGTAAAGGCTACGGATTTTCACAAACTTCATTCTCGTTCTGTGTAGCTCTTCCTTTTCTGACAATGTAATCAGTAATTAAACTTTGCGATAATGATTCTTTTATTTTTTTATATAGTTCACGATATCCAGAATGCAGTTCTGCAGCTCACGTTGTAATTTAGAGGCTCGTTCAGAATTGGGGTCATTAATAAGAAAATGATTTTCTACTTTACTGCAAAGTTGAAGACATTCTTGAATTAATTTTCCAGTGAGGGAAGTTGATTTTTCTTCCCCATCATTATCACCTTCTAGACCTACGACGCCGTCTACAGTTAGATCTAAAGTTAAATCAATAATATCATTGTCACTTAATGCATCATCCACAAGCAATTCATCTATATCATCGTGGCTGAAGGTATTAAAACCATCTCCTCCAATTTCATGTGCCAAATTAATTATTTCATCTGATAGTGTCGATGTTTGAGTGGTTGTATTGTCTGTCACACATGCTGGCCAAATCTTTTTTCAACAGGCATTTAAAGTTCTAGGTCTTATTTGAGCTGAAGCAGATGCAACATGAATTAAACAATCAAAAATGGAAAATTGTTTCTACACATCTTTTACTGTTAAAGACTCATTTTCTAGTTTATTCAAGATGAATTTGTACGTTGTCTTAATATAATATTTTTTAAAGGTTGCAATTATGCCTTGATCTAATGGCTGAATAAGGCTTGTTGTATTGGGCGGATGAAATACTAGTTGAATATTTGGATGTTCTAATTGTGGATGACTTGCTGCATTGTCAACAATTAACAAAACTTTAAAATCGAGAGATTTTTCCTTCATACAGGCTTCCACTTCTGGTACGAAACAATTATTGAACCATTCTGTAAAAATAGCTGTTGTCATCCAGGCTTTCGGGTTAGCCATCCAATGCACGGGCAGTTGTTTTAAATCTTTACCTTTAAGGGCGCGTGGTCTAAGATTTATTTATTAAAAGAGGTTTCAACATCCGATCTCCTGATGCATTGCTACAAAGTAATAAGGTGACTCGATCTTTACTTGCTTTATGTCCACTTGCAGTTTTTTCATCATTTGTAATGTAAGTACGGTTAGGCAATTTTTTCCAATAAAGTCCTGTTTCATCAGCGTTAAATACTTGATCAGCAGAATAGTCCCCATCTTCAATAATTTTCGCTAGCTCCTCTGGAAATATTTTTGCTGCTCATTCATCTGCTGTCGCACTCTCCCCTGTTATCTTAATATTCTGAAGTGCATTTCTTTTTAAGAACCCGGTTAGCTATCCTTTGCTAGCTGAAAATTCTTTTCCAGCTTGGGAAGTGGAAGTTGATGGTTCTAACTGTTTCATTTGACTTATAAAACTGAAGAGCTTTTTCTTGGATTAAATAACCACTTACAGAAATCCTTCTTTGAACTTGTTCCTCAATCCAAATTGCGATGGCTCTTTCCGTTTTTTCTAATAATACATCCCTTGTGTAAGATGCAAATTTGGTGCTTAATCTTGTACCAGAAATGACCGATTTTCTTATTGCAGCTTCATTCTTTTTAATTGCTCTGACAGTAAATTCGCCTAAATTAAAATGTTTTCTAATAGCCATAGACCCTTCTCCTTTTTCTAAGCTATCTAAAATTGCAAGTTTCATTTCCAACGAAATTGACTGTCTTTGATGGGTTTTTTCCTCCATTGGGCCAAATAAAATCTTAGAAAAAAATTTAAAAAAATTACACTTACGATTTTCTAATGAAAAATAAAACTTTACGACACTCACTTTAAATCCAGAAATCAAAATTTACTGCTTATTATATCGCAACTTAAATTCTCCACTTATTAAAGTGAAATTTTTATAAAAATGAACGAGGCACCGCTAAGAGAAAATATAATTTCGAAATAATGATATCGATTCGATATACTACTGAAATACTACTGAAATAACGAATGCGAAACTAAGACTGTCGCAGCCGAGCCGTAGACGTAAGCACCAAAAAAATACGGACATTCTCGGAATACTACGATCTACGTCTCAGTATAAAAATAATAATAATAACAAAAATCTAGAAATGTTTGGAATACAAATCGCAAATGTTTGAAATACAAACCGCACAACTTCAAAATCGCATAAAAAGAATCCGACTGTATATAAAATATATATATATAGATATATATATATATATATATATATATATAATTCATGATATAAATATATAATTCATGATATAAAATTCATTCATATATATATATATATATATATATATATATATATATAATTCATGATTACATTAAAATCTTAATGTTTAGGGAGAATAAAGGCCTCTGAACCAGTTGTTCCTTTAATTTGTCTTATAATGCCACAAATTAAAAGTTTATTTAAATTAAATATAAAATACCTGTTTATAATAAATAATTCAACAATATTTCAATTTATTCTGTGTACAATGTACTTTCACTCAATACAATATTGAATTTTTTTTTATTATGAAAAAACAATAAAAATTATTTTTATAACTTATCAATTTATTTACATTGAATAAAGAAAGATTGCATACAATATATGCGTAATTTATTATACTCAATTGTTCTCCACGAATGAATCTTTTCTTTTTATTTGTATACAAATAACAAAGAGATAGAACATTATTCTGGTGAGTTATTTTGATGATTTTGAGCGTTTTTCAGAAATCGTAATTAATACGAAACTAAATAATTTTTATACAAATAAATTATAATTTGGGGAAACAATTAATCAAAAGGAAATCGAACAGATGTAAAACAGAATTAAAAAATTTTCTTGTTCTATGAGTAAGAAACACACACACACAATGTCAATAATTACCACAAAAATCAATTCTAGGGCTAAAAAAATATATTAACAATCTTTTGCATATTAGATATCAGTTTAAAAGCACAATGGCACTAGGTCATTATAGCATTGGAGAAAAAACTTCAATAACGAAGAAAAATTTATAAATATCTGTCTTGCAAAAAGTACAACTTCCATATGAAAGAAAACAAGATTTTAAATCTTCTTAGTGTATGGTGACTTTTTTTAAAATTATTTTTGTTGAATCCGAAAGACATAAGCTTCCTTTCTTTTTTTCAATATTTATAGTTGAGTTTCACTAAAAATAAACTTTATTTAAAAGGTTCATACAGGAAAAATCTATTAACTTATATTATGAAATTTGTAATGTGTGTGTGTGTGTGTTGTGTGTGTGTGTGTATAGTAAATTTCGCTTAAGTCGTCCCAGTAAGTGTATATTTACGTCGCACTATTCAGATACTCGAGGGGCTTTGGATGATGGACCTTGTAATTTTTAAATTCTCCAAAAAGACGCCTGAAGGGTATCGTATTTTTTAATTAAATTCATTTTGCATCAGCTCTTGATAGATCACATTCTTCTGCTTTTCAGAATGTGCACCATCAAAATGGTACTTCCCTCCAATCCTGCAACATTAAAGGGCTTCAGAAGTTTGTCTAGAGTTGTTTGCGTCAATTGGCTGTACTTTGGCAGCTAAGCTTTTCCAGTGACAACAACTCCTCAAGTTTGAAAGTCATTTCATTGGTGCCACCGTATAGTGGCTGCTTCCACTACCAAATGTTTGTCGCTTGACTGATGCTTCGCCAAAAGCAACTTAAAATAATGAAAGATAAAAACATCTCGATAGTTTATGCATTTGTCTGCAGTAACACGGGCGTTTTTAGAAATAAGCGGACTGTCTATCTTGCAAGGTCTGTGGCAAAGTCTGCCACCGAAGCGCGAAATTGATATTACCGTTAATATTCCGAAATCCTTTTACAAGAAGATTACGAAAGAAAAAATGGCGAAGTATTGGAAGAAAGAATACTTAATTTCAATTAAAGGTAGCTTAACAGAGAAATTGTTCCCATCAATTAATAAGAAACCGCCACATGTGGGCCATCCTTTCTATACCAATTACAAAATAAATTTTTGACAGTTCATGGTAATTTTAAAGTTTTTTAAACAGATATATATATATATATATATATATATATATATATATATATATATTTAAATATATAAAATCAATCACAATTATCAATTGAAAAATTGAAATATATGAATCTTATAATACTAAATCCCATTTCAAAATATCAATGGCGAATATAAAAGATAAAATTCCATCGTTTTCAAACAAAATTAAAAAATTATAAAATAAAATAAAAATTTATAAATTATCCAAGTGCAATCTCGGACTTATCATTGTGACTTATCATCAATCACTTAATATTGTGGTTCTGTCATATATATATATATGACAGAACCACAATATTAAGTGACTAAATCGAAAGTGATTTTTTCTTGCAATTTTCCATTTTCCTTTCTATGTATGGTATTGGACTATTTTTTGTTTGTTACTATTTACTGATGTATTAATAAAATTTAATTATTCGAATAAAATAGTATTGAAAAAAGAAATCAAATTCTCAGAAATTAGTCCATATCAGGAGGAATTCGAACATACTACCTTTGGATTAGAAGTGTGACGCGCTATCCATTGCGCTGCAGGGGCACAGTGAACGATTTTCCTTTCTATATATATTGTTGGACTATTATTTTTTTCTTACTGTGCATTATTTTTTAAAAATTTAATTAATGAATTAATATTTGAAAAAATCTGTATTAACCCTTTATCTACTACTTAATGATTTACAGCAGTTTTTTTTCATGCATTACTTTATTTTTGAATCACTACATTGAAAATTAAGAGATGTACATGAACAAAATACTCAACTTTGGGAAATGTAATTAGTTGGAGCTAATTAATTAATTAAGGATATTCAACTGTAAAATTAATTATACACTCTGTTCACTTAAAAAAATAGTCAAATCGTTTTCTAAGGTCTTAATCACCATACAAAAAAAAAATAAGACACTTACCTTTTGATTCAAATTATTTTTTTCCGAACAAAAATGACAATCTTCGCAATCCGCTGAAAATGCCGTCAGCTGAAAACGCGATTTCTGATATAAAATTATTCACCTTACTCGCTAAAATATACTAATCATAGAACCCGTGTTGCCATATATCTGGGAAGAGTGGATTTAAAAGAATATTCCTGCTAAGTATCGTCTGAGTATTCGAAAAGTGATTATTATATGTAATTTTAAACTGAGGGATACTTACACAAGTGCCGTCGGTAGATAAAGGGTTAACATTAAATGTCATCCATTCGAAAAATAAAAAAGTGTACTAAACTTTAATAGATGAATAGAAATTATTTTAGGAACAATTAAAAATTTGAACAAGATATATATATATACATATATATATGTAATGTAAATTCTCTACTTATGAGAGATGAACATAAATCAAACAAAACCGAAAAAATTGAGATTGTAAGATATCAGACATAGAAGGATATATGAGAAATTAAAATTAGAAAAGGGTTAAGAATATATATATATATATAAAATAAGAAATGGATGCTACAGTATTATACACATTGCTGACTTTTAGGACAGGGGGCTGCGGTAGCCCAGTGGTTAAGGTATCCAACCACACATGGCAGGCATGTCATGAGTTCGATCCCAGTACCACTAAAGACCCGCCGTGTAGGGCAGCGATGCACGTTAAATCTGTCGAGAGCTGAAACGTCCTCCCGTTGGTGTGGTGTGGTAGTTAGGAGAGGGGGGTGCCAGCTCAGGTGTCGTCCACGTCACTTGACCATGGTTCAAAATTACGTGGTCCGTCGCCAAAAGCCCTCGTGTAGCTGAACAGTGCGACGTTAATATTAACTCACTCACTCACTTTTAGGGCAGCTTATATATATAGAATAAATTATATAAAAGTTTAGTTGGACATGTTTTGTGGCCAGCCAACCACCTCCCCCTTTATGTTAATAACACTAAGAAAAAATCTATTGAAAATAATGGATAGAATATCTAAATCCATTACAATAAAAAGGTAACTTACCTAAAAATTGCATACAAATATATATAGGGAATGGCGTGATTTGCTTGTCACCGGTCTTCTGCACCTAAGGTTGTGCATACGACCTCGGCCCAAGTTGGTGGATTTTCATGATGCAGATAAGCGATTGCAGCCATGTCGTATGATTATAAGGCATGTAAAAGATCCCTAGGGTCTGGCTTGGGTGCTCCAAGAAATTAAATCCTAGTACATGTTCGCATCGTCAGAGCTCAAGTGTCTCCCTCTTTGGAGGAAACTCAGCGCAAAATTACCTGCGGTGATTGGTATCCACCTATATGGCACCACGCTAGAAAGAGATACCGGCTCTCGGGGAATGTACTAAATCTGCAATGGAAAAACTTAAATCAGCAGCCCATTAGAAATATATATATAAGGAGAGAGTGAACTATATATATAATAGTAGGAATTGAAAAAGATAAAAAGGTAACTTACAACATTTGGTGAATTACCTTTATATCATATATCCCTTATAATATACACTGGTGTGCAAAAATTAAGGACGAAATAGAAAAATTAGCATATCAGCTGAACAAAGAGGCAGAGCGGATAGAAAGACCAATCAGGAGATTAAGTAAGGTGATGTACGGTAGCACATGCGCAGATATGCAGGTAGACGTAATGGGGGAGTGTCTGAATAGTATAAAGCATGTTGTCGGTGTAAGATCAGTATATCTGGCAAAGAGATTGCACGCCGCATAGCAGATAAAATCACACCGAGTTGCTGCCTCAGCGAGAAATGGCGAATAATCAATCTGTTAGATGACATCTGGATGCTTTTACCCGAGGTCGAATCATTGGGAAGTTGCAGGAAGGCCGCAGTGTGAGAAGTGTGGCTGCAGAGTTCGGAATGGCTCACAGCATCGTTTCACGACTTTGAAGACAATTTCAAACTATAGGAACAGCTATCCGGGGGTACAGTAGTGATCGTCCATGAGGAACTACACTCGCAGATGACCGGTACATTGTCTTACAGGCCAGAAGAAACAGGCGGCAGACAGCGGGATAAATCGCTAGTCACACGACACAGGCGACTGGACGACCGATATCGCGTTTTACCGTGGCCAGAAGACTGCACGGTGGTGGTCTGTTTGCACGACGCCCTGTACGGTGTGTACCTTTAACATCTACCCATCGGAGAAGGCGTTCTCTGTGGTGCTGGGAACACCGGAATTGGAGAAACAATGAATGGGGACGAGTATTCTTTACAGATGAGAGCAGATTCAGTTTGAGTAGCGATTATCATCGCATACTCATCTGGAGAGAGCGGGGAAGCCGCAATCATCCCTCGAACATCATTGAAAGGGACAGGTATGGAGGTGGCGGTTTTCTCGTTTAGGGAGGCATCATGCTTGGTAGTACAGACCTTCACATCTTCGAGGCAGGTTCAGTCAACGGGACCCGTTATTGTAACGAGATTCTTCTTCCATATGTGCGTCTTTTTAGAGGCGCTATGGGTCTGCAGTTCCTTTTCATGGACGACAATGCACCATGTCATCGCACAGTAGCTGCCGAACAGCTCTTAGAGAGTGAGGATATTGATCGTATGGATTGGCCGGCACGATCTTCGGATCTCAATACCATCGAGCATGTATGGAATTTTCTAGCAGACGCTTGGCAGCTCGTACCTTACCACCAGTAACGATTCGGGAGCTTCGTTTGGCGCTGCAAGACGAATGGAAAGCAATGCCTCAGCAAATCATTGACACCCTCATTCTCTGCATGGGCAGACGCTGTGAAACCTGCCTAGCAGTCAGGGGAGATCATATCCCCTACTAAAGACCAGATGCTTTTTGCTGGACACCCATCACAGGGATGTTTCGGCCTTCAGTCGCATGGCGCTCCATGCTACTTTTTCAATAAAACATTCTTTTATCCCTCTGATTTCTCTTTTAGTAAATGTTGCTTACATATTACACCTGTCCTTACGTATTGGGGATCTTACGGTATTAAATGTGTTGATTTGGAAAGCTTTTGTACAAAGTTATATAGAAAAAACCGTCTCGTCCTTAATTTTTGCACACCAGTGTATATTATCCGTTATTTTATAACTTTACCCTTATATTTTTATTTGTTGTTTTTTTTAAAAGTTATTCTTGCATAGTTATATAAAAATGCATTATTGTTCGTTGTCTGCAATAATAATGTTATTTAAAAGGCATTTTATTCAATAATGAACGTATTTTTAATTTCATAACTAAGTCGAGGATTTTGAGCTAAATTCTCAATAACTTAAAACATTAAAATAAATTTAATGAATGAATATCCGAATAGACCTGTACTCAACTAAAATTAAAACATTGTTTATTTAAATGAATTTTAATTAAAAATCAAATAAATTTTTATTTTAATAATTGCTTTAAGAGATTATTATTTTAAGAAGTTATCACGCCAATAATATATTTTATGTGCTTTTAAACTACTTCCTCTTAACACCGCTAATATTAAAAATTTATTTTTTAAGGAAAAAAGTTTTCAGATCTAACGCTTAATTTTACTAGTCCATTTTATTTTTATGAGATTTAAAATCATGAATTTTATTTATGGGTAATATTCATTTGAAGAAATGTAAATGAAGCGTCGTGGGATGAATAATATTCCAAAAGCTCTTAGGAGTAGCGTTAGTGTAATAAAAAACACTTAGAAGAATTTTTAGTACGCCATAAAATTAGAAAGAATACATTTAATCAACGAAACGCCTACGCGCTTAGCTAAAAACTAACTTTTACAACCATTTACTATTCAATGTTTATTGTAAGAAAAAAAACTGAGATAAAATTAATTATTTCACCTTCTCAAAATATCAATTATGTTTTGCAGGTTTTTCTTTGCTTTGCCCATAAAGTACAAACAGATTTATATCACTATGCTTTTAAAAAAATAATGATGTATTTTCTCAGTTATTTATCTTATAACTTACATCATTTTCACTTCAGATATCTCCTATACACAAGGTTATTCGGTACCAAACCGACAAACTGGTAGAGTGTGTAGTGGGTACACCAGTGTTTCTCAAACTGTGGGGCACTCCCGCGCTAGGGGGCGGGATAACCCTGCGAGGGGGGAGCGAGCATATTGTAAATAAAAGGTTTAAAAAATTAATTTACTGGAACGAAGTAAACAAAATACTTTCTGGCATATAAAAAATACGCATTTACACTGATATAATTTATATACATCAGCCTGTGGCTTTACTTCTCTCTCTCAAAAATAAGTTTCCACTTTCATACATTCATTAACTATCTGATCCTATAACTAAATCAAAAAACCGTTTTGTTTGATTTACTGTAATTGCACGATGATATATTTTTTATTACATTTATTTTTTAAACCTAAAATGCTACTCTTTCAGAAAAAACAAAATTCAGACACAGGGAATAATTCTAGGAAGATAAAAAATTCATCACTTTTATTATTGAAATACTGTACTTAACCTACAGGAAAAAAAGGAAGATTTATTCACTGTTCACCCAAGACGCAGATTTGCGCGTCAGCCATCATCGTTTGAATTTAGAACTTATTGGTACGATTAGTTCTGTCCTTGAAGGATTATTTGGTTAAGATTTATTTTTATGGGTATTCTGAAATGTGTAAAGTATGATGAAATACGTATTTTGCCCAATTCGTGTTTTAGATCTAACATCCATATTTTTGCATTGCATACACTTTTAACACGGGAGCGGTGGCTCAAAGTCGAAGGACAACTAAACTACAATAATTTGAACAAAATATTACGGTTTTGTTTGCAAATAGCATTCCTGTAATGTTAATCATTCCATCAATCCTCTAATAGTCATTCCTGTAATGTGTCCTTTATTAAGGTTACGTACCTTTAAAATATTTTAGTTCAGTTTTAGTGGATTTTTTCTCATTTATCAAAGAATTAATGAAAAGTCATTGAAAATCGGTAAGTATATTTTCTCTTAATTAAATTATTCACTAGAATTGTGATTTTTTCTGTGTGCAATAAAAATAATTGTAAAATACCCCCAAAAAAAAAAAAAACAACATTGGAGTGACTCAGTCACCTCTCGCGACAAAAACGTTAATAACGAGGACGCATCTGCCCTCCCGAGTTAAAACATTTTGAATTCTTCTCGCCTTAAAAATGCCAAATGATAGAGAATGATATTATAGAGAACAACATAGACCATGCTCTTTTTTAATGGCATTTATACTTTTAGAAATGGATGATGGAGGAAATAAATTTTTAATTAAATACCATTTTGCAATCTGTTCCAATTTAAAAATTAGAGAAAAGAAAAATAACAATAATTATCCTATTACTTAAAAGTAATTTTCTTAAAATAAATATTATTTAAAAGTTACAAATGCAAAATTTTATACTCATCTTGTTAATTTGTACACGGAATTACATAGGAATGCAGAGTCACAAATGCCACGTTTGCTAGCTATGATGCAAAGAAGCAGAGAACACAAATATCAATAGATTAAGGAGACAGAAATCATTTTATATAGTGACTGTACTATAACATGTGTTTGAAAGAGTATGAACTTCTTCTAGGTTCACATAAAGCGTTTGGGGTACGAGACACTTGTTCCTTCAGTTGAAGAAAACACTCGGATATCTATAGCTGCCGAAATGTGATACGTGGCATCCAAAAAAACCTTCCAGAATAAAAAAAAAAGTCCATTCAGCGTCCCTGCCAGGACTTTTAGACGACTTCTAGCCTTAGTTTTGAGCACCAGTTGTAGTGCAACCTTTAAATAAAATGCTTTCTGTCCCATTCCATGTCTACTTCTATGCACCATCGATTGCAACGCCGACGTTTTCGAGCCCGCATTCCTAAGTGATTCTAAATCGTCTACGTATCCCCTAACCTTATGTTCTCACACCTTAGCAGTTTGTCCGTCAGGCAGCTGCTAAAGTGATCAGGCAGGTCAGGTTGGTCTTTATTTCCCTGTTTTAGATGCTGAATGTTCAAATTTCTGAATCAAGCGGGAAAAACGTTTTCTTACGTTTACCGTGGCTTTCACAAAGTACATCAGGCCACTATTGTCAAGTGGTCATGGTCCCGAGATTGTATGCTTCGTTGCTTCAGTCAACTCGCGTGTTCCAGCATTGACCTATTGTGCAGAGGGATTTATACATGTTTAATGTATCATGGTTGAAAATTACTAGGATCCTAGAAAATAGATCTCGTGTTGCTTCGTAACGTTCTGCTATTAACGGGTTAATTAAGATTGATGAGTATAGCCGTCATAAGGAATTTTCAGGATGTTGTCATGACGAGTGTATTGTGACCATTGTATATTTTAAGTGTAATTTTTAATAAAAGGAAAATGTGTATTCCCAAATTCCAAGATGTTTAGAATATTTTGAGGCCAGGCCGCAGTAGAACAAATAAATAAAAAACGTGAAAACTTTAAGATGAATTTATGTGTCCGCGTATGAACCGGCTGAAATGGCATATAAGCTCGCATAATGAATTTATTTATGTGCGATAATAATGTTTTTAGATGTTGGCCTACAAGAGATGTTTAATTAATCTAAAATGCAAAATATGGAAAGTTCATTTATAATTGGGTTCCTTTAGTATGGTCAGGTATGAAACAAGTGCGTGGCGCCGACCAGGCTCTGGTCTGACTTGAAATTACATGGCTATCAAGTAGGGTAAATGCCAATTGTTTGATGTTAGAACAATGTGCTGCAGTGTTTCTCAAAGTGTGGGGCGCGCCCCCCTGGGGGGGGCATGATAACCCTACAAGGGGGGCGAGCATATCGGAAATTAAAAAATTTTTTTAAAAATATAACTGGAAAGAGAAGTAAAACAAAATACTTTCTTCCATAATAAAAAAACCGCATAACAACATTGATATAATTTATGTTTATTATCTGACCTTTTTCCGTCATCAAATAGCTATCTTTGATCCCAAAACCAAATTAAAGAGGAAAAAAAACACTTTGTTTAATGAGAGATACTTTTATTACGTTTTAACATAAAATATTTTTCGTTAAGAGAAAAAAACGAAACCCAGACCCATGAGAAAAATTCTAAGAAGATAAACAATTCATCACTGTAATTATTATTGAAATACCGTACATTAGTTATAGAAAAAAAAAGGAAGACATGATTCAATTTTCAGTCAGGCTGCGGTTGCGCGGGGCATCTGTGATCTCTATTGAAGGAAGTTGTAACTTATCAACCAAAATAAGAACCTGCTGAAAGATGCATATTATTCATGATTGAGAAATGCGATGAACATGAAACGAAAAGAAAATTTTCAAATGCTTTCTAAAGAACTCCATGAACTTAAAATATGAAGCCATAAGTGTACCACAAGGTTCAGTTCACCTTGTCAAAAAGACACAAGAAAGAAAAAGTTTAACTTGTTATTTGTTGATCATCAAAGGTGTCACGAGTCTTCTCGCTTTAAATATTAAAACGTAACACAATTATTCTTCATCGGAATTTTATATTCTTTTTCATAAATTAACATTAGTTCTAAATGCTAATTCTGTGAGGTTTAAAATTACAGTTCTCTTTTAAACAGTTATTTACAGTTATAGCATTTATCTAAAAAAAAATCATTTTACATTTTTGTATACAATGTCGTGCACGCAGTTTTACTTTCCTTACAGTTCAGCTATTATATAAAGAATAATGTTTTATTTTTTAAAAAAATGAACTCGTGCGAAGAGCCGGTGTTTCAGCCAGTATGCGTTTAATGTATCAGTACTGAAGAAGGTATTTTATAAATAATTTCTTAATACTAAATTAAGAGCAAGTTTAATAATTATTAGGGACTTTCATGGGCTTGTCTTGTAGAGCAAATTTTTCAAAGGAAGGTTTATAACATCAGAAATTGACACTCTGAGTTATTTTTCTATATTTAGCTGAGATCTATATTTTGTCTTCAAAGCAGCCACCGCAGAAAATCCAGTTTAACAAATGTGGAATGTTGAAAATGGTAATAGTATATGAAGTGCTTTGGTTTTTTTTTCAGTACAGAGAATTCATCATCCACCTCTACCCAAAATTCAAAGAGCGATTTATTACAAAATTGAGTTTTAGTTTTTCACTGGATGTGAAATCTATGAAGATTTCACATCCAGTTCGGAAGTTGAGAGCCCTTCTGGAGTATCTTGAAATAAATCCCTAATCCACTCTTGTAACTTGCAACCAAGTTGTCCTCATCCAAAAAATACTTTTTAATATTCTTTGCCAGCATGTCTAAATGATTTTACATGGTTATAAAAACAACTTTCACATGTTGTTCTTCAGATTTGTAAGTTTTCACACATAACGAGCTGGGGCTTTTTTCCCCATCATTTACTTCAGTAGTGGTAAATCCAAAATTTAAGTATTTTTGAGAATATTTCCTTGATTTAATTTTCGGAACCATGCTTGTCTGTGTACTTGTTGATCCTTTATTATCATCGAATGTTTGCTTACGACTTAAAAATGTATGTATGATTTTGTTTTAATCTACGGCCGTAAATACTTAATTACCGTGCAAATTAAAAAATGTACATTCAAGATAGATTCAATAGCTATAGAAGTATTAAGACGACCAAAACTGACTGGAATTGTACGAGGAAAAGCATTTTTACATGTTTTGCCCAGACATCCGATAGTTTGCCCAGACTCACGCAAACGTATCCGATAATGCCAGATGTGATGGATATGATAGAGAGCAACATAGACTAGACTATTTTTCTAATGACATTTGTACTTTGAGAAATGGATGCTGAAGGAAATAAATCTTTAATTAAATATATCATTTTGCGATCTGTTCTAATTTAAAAATTAGAGAAAGAAAAAAATAACATAATAATAAGTAAGTAATATATATTTAAAGTAAAAAAATTCTTAAAATATATACTGCTTAAAAGTTACATATACAAAATTTAATATACTTATTGTATTAATTTGCACGGTTTATAATTAAAATCGTATTGTAACTTTAGCGTCTCTATCTCAAAGTGCATTTTTATTGCAGTGAATACATTATTGTTGTACAGGTGGGGGGGGCGAGAAAAATTATGATTGAAAATTGGGTCGCCAGTATTGAAAAAGTTTGAGAAACACTGACTTATGTTACTAATTTGTATGGTTTATAATTAAGATCGCCTATTGTAGCTTTAGCGGCAAAGTGCATTATTATTGCATTCTGTACATTATTAATGTATAAGGGGGCGCGATAAAAATTATGATTGAATATTGGGTCGCCAGTATTGAAAGTTTGAGAAACACTGATGTGCTGACATTAAAGTAATGGTCCAATGCCACGCAGCACAAAAAACGATTATTTCTTTGGGATGGGAAAGGCAAGGATGCTTTCTGATAAGATAGCTGTGATCAAACCGACAGCATCAACTAGAGAATTTCCTTAATGCCAAGACAAGTGGAACACATTTTATCAGTAAAGAAGCAAGTATATCAGTATGTGTTGAGGTCTCGTTGTCCAGTAATTCTGACGGTCACTACTAATCAAATATATCCATAAAAACTTACGGTCGCAAGGGTCGTCGATCTCATCAACACGCAACCAAGCTAAATTACTGTATACCCCGTACATAGACCCCCGTACTATAAGTATGAGTAATAAATTAACAATTTTTAAAATAAAGTAATATTTTTAGTTTTAATCTGTGAATGACTATTATATCCGTATTGCTCTATTTCAGTGGCGAACTTTGTTGCGTGCTTTCATGCAGGGGCTTCGCAGTTAACTGGTTAAACAATCCATCAAACAAAAGCAATTTAACAAATTGTAACATTTTTTTTTCAAAAAGGAGCAGTATATAATACTATTTATTTATTTCACAGTCAATCAGAAAATTTCAGATGTATATATTATATTTCTATTTAAGATGTACATTAGAGAGGACTGTTTATTGTTTCAAATGTAAAGTTTAAGATATGAGAAGTAGAACAAAAATAACTTTTAATTCAAAATAGCTATTGTTTGTGCGAAAAACAAAAACTAAAAAGTAAATAAACATTTTTTTTTTTCTAAATTAGTAATATCTCGTAATTTGTTCGGCTTTTTTTTTACCTTTAATAAACAAAATTTAATAAATGTTACATATATTTTACTTTTCCAATTCTTAAACTGTAGGTAGCCCATTTGTTAAACGTAATTTTCAAATTTATCCGACATTTTTATTCAATAGAATACGTCCTAAAATCAGACTTTCTAGAAGAATTCGAGTATTGATCTTGATAAAAAATAATCCTTCCGATGATGCTGTTTCTTATTTCAACAGCCCACACTCTTCGAATTTCTGCTATCTTAAATTTTCTACAACATTCTATCGCTTGGTTGTTATAAAGAAGCTTTGGAAATCTGTATCTCTGAAATATGTATTACATCATATCGTCCTGTTATAGCCACATTTTAAATATTTGAAACAAAATCTAAATTTAATAAAGTATAGTTTTCTTTCCCCGTTTAACAGAAAACTATAAGAGAAATATGTTTCATCATTTCAAATTTAACAGCTTTTTCACTTAGGTGTTAAAGTCTTATTCATAACATCTTATGACAAATTAACACCATCAAATATTTCACGATCTGAGGGTAAGGTCATTTTCTTTAATATCAATTTTGGCAAGTATTTCATCAAATTCTGCTTAAGTAAGTATTTTTATGTTTTGAACCAAATTTCTGAAGTAAAATGTTAGAGTTACGATTTTGTTTCAAATTATGTGCCTCATTTCTTTTGAATTTCGTTTTAATCGGATAGTTTCTTCTTGACGTGACACTTTTATTGTGCTATAATGCGGATATAGTGATTTTTGTCATAAAATATACAAATAAATAGTAATTTTTAATTTCCTAAGAAACTCGACATAACTCTCGACTTCAGAAACTTGAGATATTTTTTTTTCTTATGAGATCATTTTCACAATATCTTTAAGATAAAGCATAAAGGTATAAAATGCATAAGTCTTCACGGAAGACATTTTTACCTAAAAGATATATTGCAATATCTTCAAAGGTGGTTTATTTTTTTTTACTAGATCGTTAAAGTGGTTGCTACTAAAAAATACCGTAAAACGCGGCGTATAATGCGCACCCATACTTTAGAGCTGCAATTTTTAATTTTTACACACATTCACCGTATAACGCGTACCCCCCTTTTTCACGAAGAAACTTGAAATTCCCGTATGCAATGCTCGAATATTTTGAAGTAGTTTATTGGAAATATTATTGCAGGCCTTTGAAAAATAGCATACATCTAGAAATACAACCCTTTAAGTTCAGAAGAAATGTCATTCCTTTTAAATCTACAGTATTTCGATGTATATGTAGAAGTCTAACTTTTTTCTATGTGCTCATCTTCATTCATTTTTTAAGCTCTCATTTTTATACCCGGCGTATAACGCACACCCGTAAATTTCGATCTTTTTTTTTTGTATTAAAAGAGCGTGTTATACTCCGGAGTTTATGGTCATTATGGTCTCTCGCAGTTATTGATCTTTGAGAACTCTTTTTCAAATCAAAGGAGTCAAAACTTGTTTTAAAAATATCTTTGTTTTGAAAACAAATTTACGCATTTCTTCCAATTGAAGCAGGTTCAAACAAAATGCTGGTAGGACTGATTTGATTGTTGAGCTGGCGTACATATGGGAACATTTACAGTTCAATCTGGTTGTATTTACTGAGAATGCTCCTAAATTAAGTTTCAATGAAAGAAAATACAGCGTAAGTCCTTAAACACACCTGTTGCTACTTCTGATGCATTAAAACTGCATGGCTCTTGTTTTAATTTAATCTTCTCTTTTAAATTGTTACAATTTTACACATATCTATGGTGATAATATAAAAAAGAACCCACGTAGTAATTTTCAATGCCATTTAAAATTAGTTGCCTTTTATCGATATTATATTTATAAATATTTGTCTACTCTCTACTGTACATCATTCGATATTATTTTACCGGAAAATTTTAACCAGGGAGAGGAATCGCGCATTCGATACTAACGTTAGTGGTCACGCGGGGACACGCAGTTACGCCATTTTTTTATATATACCGTAAAATCCGGCGTATAACGCGCACCGGTGTATATATATACATATATATATATATATATATATATATATATATATATATATATATATATATATATATATATATATATATATATATATATATATAACGCACACCTATACTTTCAAGCAATTTTTTTTTAATTTTTAGATATATTCGCCGTATAACACGCACCCCTTTTTTAACGAAGAAATCTGAAATATCAATATACATTGTTTTTATATTTTGAAGTAATTTATTCAATGTATTATCCCAGACTTTTGAAAAAATAGTAAACTTCTAGAACTACAACTATTCTTGTTCATAAGGCAAGTTGTTTCTTTTAAATAAACAGGGTATCGATATATCTAGAAGTAAATTTTTTTGTACGTCCATTCTTTTTTGTTATTTTTAAAGCTATGGTTTTTATACCCGGCCTATAACGCGCACTCTTAATTTTCGATCTTATTCTTTGTGTTCAAAGTGCACGTTATACGCCTGATTTTACGGTAATTAGTTTTAATGTACACCATAAAAATCGTATTTACAGCAAATAAATTAATTTAGGGGAAGTAAACTACTTCTAATTTTTTTTTCAATTTTACTTTGGTAATTTGAAAAAAAAAATTCCAATCGAACTGAACTAAAATGTTTCAAATGTATGTGACTTTGGTAAAAGATACAAATCACAGAGACTTCCGTGTGTAAAGAAGTTTGCTGGAAAATTGTTCTTTACATTTCATCGACACATATTTGTGTAATTAAAATTTTTCTCGCGTGAAGATCGACAACAGTAAATCCATAGGCATGTTGGCTGACATAAATTTGCAAGATGTGAGGAGAGAATTTCAACCCTTGATTTTAAAAATAAATTGGGAGATGAATTTGACAGGGTACATTTGTCTTGTTAAAGTGAGTCAAAACTAAATGGGCTTGCTCTTACAAATATTAAGAAATTGGCACAAAAAATAAATTGAATAAATCTGCCACTATTTTATTTAACTTTATATTTATTTATTTTATTTAACTTTATACTTCTTTTTATTTTATTTAACTTTATACTTCTTTTTATTTTATTTAACTTTATACTTCTATTTATTTTATTTAACTTTATACTTCTATTTATTTTATTTAACTTTATACTTCTATTTATTTTCGCACAAAAAAATAAATTGAATAAATCTGCCATTTATTTTATTTAACTTTATATTTATTTATTTTATTTAACTTTATACTTCTATTTATTTGGCACAAAAAATAAATTGAATAAATCTGCCACTATTTTATTTAACTTTATATTTATTTATTTTATTTAACTTTATACTTCTATTTATTTTATTTAAATTTATACTTCTATTTAATTTATTTAACTTTATACTTCTATTTATTTTATTTAACTTTATACTTCTATTTATTTTATTTAACTTTATACTTCTATTTATTTTATTTAACTTTATACTTCTATTTATTTTATTTAGCTTTATACTGCTATTTATTTTATTTAACTTTATACTTCTATTTATTTTATTTAACTTTATACTTCTATTTATTTTATTTAACTTTATACTTCTATTTATTTTATTTAACTTTATACATTTATTTATTTTATTTAACTTTATACTTCTATTTATTTGGCATTTAAAAAATAAATTGAATAAATCTGCCATTTATTTTATTTAACTTTATACTTCTATTTATTTGGCACAAAAAATAAATTGAATAAATCTGCCACTATTTTATTTAACTTTATATTTATTTATTTTATTTAACTTTATACTTCTATTTATTTGGCACAAAAAATAAATTGAATAAATCTGCCACTATTTTATTTAACTTTATATTTATTTATTTTATTCAACTCTATACTTTTTTTTATTTTATTTAACTTTATACTTCTATTTATTTTATTTAACTTTATACTTCTATTTATTTTATTTAACTTTATACTTCTATTTATTTTATTTAATTTTATACTTCTATTTATTTTTATAATAAATCCAATCATTTTAAAAAAAGTGTGACCCTCCGCTATTCTCCTCTCCCATAAAGGGATCCCATAAACAAATTACTCACTCCTGTTGTACGTCACAGAGCATAAAAATTCCATCCCGTGCTACATTATGTCTTTTTAAGGCTAAAAAGTCTGTTAAGGCATCGACAACTTTCGGGTCTTAAACATCTATCTTCTAGGGTTGAAGCAAGTTTTTTTCGAAGTTACGTCAATGTACATTAATGCAGCGTTTCTCAAACTGTGGGGCGTGATAACTCTACGAGGGAAGGGTGCGAGCATATTGAAGTAAATAACAAAAAATATTTTAAAAAATTATTAATTTACTGAAAGTGTAAACAAATAAAATGCATTCTGACATAATTAAAAATAAAATACTCAATTATACTGATATAATATATATTATAAATGTGAAAGTTTGTGTGGATCTTTGTGAGTCTTTCACGCAAAAACAACTGAATGGATTTTAATGAAACTATACAGTAATATAGCTTATACATCAGAATAACATATAGGCTATAATTTATAAAAAATTTTAAAAAGTGTCCAAAATATAACGATATTTGTCAAGAAAGTAGGAAAAATTTCTGGCATCTGCAAGCAAATCTGGCTTCCGCTGCAAAAAAAACCCACGTCAGCATATATCTATCTTTTGTTTGTGAAAAACCCTTTTTATTTTGGCTACGCAAGGGGATCGCTTTTAATTAAATTCTGTGATCTGAATAATGCCTATTTTTTTATTTCAAATTAAAACTAAGTTTTGAAGGGAGAGGTTGTTATAAATCTCTCTTTATTTTAATGTTTTTAATATCATTTTATTATGCACATTTGGTAGTAAGAAATTGATCTTTTTTTTCAAAATAAATGCTTTTATCTGTTCTGCTACTTAAAGTAAATAAACTTTCTCTTTCACACTGCATCATTTGGACAAAATTTCAAAATTTATTTGGGGATAGTAGTTAATTATAACGCTATAATTTTAATTGAATAGGCAGATATTGCGTTTTTAAGAATAAAAATAATTATAACTACTGTACTGCATTTTTTGGAGTGTGTGAGTGAGAGAATATTAACATCGCCCTGTTCAGCTACACGAGGGCTTTTGGCAACGTATCACGTAATTTTGAACCATGGTCAAGTGACGTGGACGACACCTGAGCTGGCACCCCCTTCTCCTAACTACCACACCACACCGACTTAGAAGGAATATTCTACCAATACTTAGCAGGAATATTCTTCGAAATCCACTCTTCCAAGTTATATGGCAGCACGGGTTCTATGATGAGTATTTTCGCAGGGAAGCCGAATAGTGTTGTAGCAGATATCGCGTTTTCAGCTGACGGCGTTTTCCGTGGAATGCAAAGATTATTATTTTTGTCCCGAAAAAATAGTTTGTCAAAATTTAAGTGTTTTATATTTTTGTATGTTAGTGATGACCTTGGAAAATGATTTCACTACTTATTTTAAGTGAACGGTGTATATAATTAATTTTAGAGTGGAATATCTTTAATTAATTTATTAGCTCTAACGGATTAAATTTTCCAAAATGGAGTATTTTGTTTATGTATATCCCTTTATTTGTAAATGTAGTGATCTAAAAAAAATATTGTATGAAAAAAACTGCAGTTAATCATAATGTGGTAGATAAAGCATTAACGTGCATCTTACCCCTACACGGCGGGTCTTACAAAGCTCTAATAAAGCTCGAGCTACGAAAGTAGCTAGGAATTTGCCAACTTGACTCTATCGTTAACATTTCGCTGTTTTTCATTGAATCGCCATTATAATTTAAGAAACGGCGTTGCTTTTGAATATTACAATTTTAAAATAAAATAAATACAACAGAAACTAATATTAATGTATTACACTTTCAGATATAAATTATTTACACTACTTTAAGTGTTTATTACGCAAAACTTTTAACAATGTGTTACTTTTGTTGAGCAGAGTTCAGCTTAGGGAGGTATTTTGAAAAATCGACCCTCAAGAGTGTTACGAGAAATTATAAATAAAAAAAATCCTTTTTATCAGCTATTAGATCAACATACTTAAAATTTAACAAAGTGTTTTTTTCTTTCTTTTTTTGTTTAGCTGAGATATGCAAAAAGCTTTTTTTGTTTAATTTGCAATTCACACAAAATTAACTCATTAAAAACTTTTTTTTTCCTTCAATCTTTGTTGTTTAATTTTTCAGTTCACCCTTGCGAAGAACGTGTACACCAGCTAGTAGATTTATAAATGCATCAGTGCTGTACAATGTATTTTATAACTAATTTTATAATATTACCAATGAACTCGTTGGCTTGTCATTGATAAAATTATATACACAAATTAACACTTATCTTGAAAATTTAAATGGTTTATAATTTATTTCTTAACTTCCGATTAAACGTTACGCGATTTGCTCTCCAATATCACCGTTTTCCACGTAGATGCATGCATACGATGTATTGGGGGAGGGGGAGAAGGAATAAGCAAATCCTCTGAATTAAGTAAATCCTTCGCAAACATTCTCAATGTCCTTTTATTGCATTCCAAAGCCTTCGGAATAATTTTATGGATAGCAGTGCTCAGAAAAGATCGTAATGCGTAGAGACGTATATATACGTCAGGGGCATTGAGCGTCTTGGCTGAGTGAAACTTTTATATACGCTGGTGGTACTTATGAGGTTAAAGTCGTATTGTAGCTTTAAAGTTAAGGTATAGTGTTATTGAATTCAAAAATTTTATTGCCTGGAGGGGGGGGCGATGAAAATGTTGATTGAATATTCGGTCGCAGATATTGAAAGTTTGAGAAGCACTGTATTAATGTGTATCATAAATATAAATATGTATTATAAGTGTCTAAAGTGTATTATAAAGATAAATGTGGTCGAAATCTCTATATTAATTTTTAAAGAAGGTATGTTTCAAGAAAAACTATTGTTTTGAACACCAAAAGGAATAAAATTCTCTTAAATTTCATGAATTTTTTAAAAGATGTGACGAGAGAGAGAGAGAGAATCTTCTCTTTGCCATCTTCCATTAGAACTCTCACTAAGTTAAAGTCTATACTAATTGTCCAAAGAAAAAACTATTCTTGAGCGACTTACTTACTATCTAAATTCTAATGACTTGCTCTCAATCGAACAATATGGTTTTAAAAGGGGACACTCTACTGCGGATCAGATTTTGTACTTCGTACAGAGAGTCCGAGACTCCCAGAACCTTAGACCATCACATCATACAGTTGCTGTTTTTCTTGACCTTTCAAAAGCATTTGATAGAGTTTGGAGAAATAAATTAATCATAAAGCTTTTCAACACCTTTGACATTAGAGACAGAGCCCTATCTTGGATTTTCGACTTTTTGAAAGATCGAGAGATCAGAGTGAGATTTAGAGACTCTTTATCTAAAACCTTTAGGCTCAGCCAAGGTGTCCCGCAAGGCTCAGTCTTGAGCCCCTTGCTCTTTTCCTTATACATTGCGGGCATTGAGAAAATCATCTCTAGAAGGTGTGAGGTGGGGCTTTTCGCTGATGATATCGTCATCTGGAACTCTAACTCTACGTCGTCCATATAGAAACCGCAATCAATACTACCCTTTCTGACATACAGATTTTTGCTGTGAGCAACATAAACTGATCTTTAATGTATCAAAGTCAACCTCTAGCTTCTTCACGACTAATCGACGTTTATACAATTATCAACCCCAAATTTTTATGGAAAGCAAATCCCTTCCCTATGAAAAACACCCTAAATATTTGGGCTACATTTTGGATCCTGAGATACTTAGCAACAAGCATATAGACTATGTGATAAACAAAGGCAGGAAGAGACTTGACTTACTGAAATACATCGCTGGAAGGGACTGGGGTGCTGATGCTGGTACTCTCAGACTGACATACACCTCTTTGATCAGACCTGTCTTAGAGTATGGCTCTCAAAATTATTTTAGTGCATCACGTACTAATTTGGCGAAACTGGACCGAGCACAGTGAAGCGCTGCTAGAATTATCACTGGCATGCGACATAGCTGTCCCACAGATCTAGTTCTTTTCGAAGCTGATATCATGCCCTTGGATCTGAGAAGAAAATTACTGCTTTCAAAGTACTTTTGTAAACTTTACAGTTACGGAGATTATAACCACACATCTGCATATCTCATAACCTGGACAAACAGACACAGACTAAAAAGAGACAGTCCTTTCTCTCGAATGCAAGCGATGGACCTATTAGATCAGGACATTGAAGAACATTTTTTGAAGAATGTATTTAACCCTCAGGAGGGATTGCCTTGAGTCCATTTTAAACCAGAAATGGGAGCTCATACTTCCAAAATCAAGATCCGCCTGAATATTTACGTCTATTAGCATTGGAGATTATTAACAAAATTCCAGCTACAGCAACGCAAATTTATACCGACGGTAGCAAAGACGATCAAAACTCATGTGGCAGTGGCATCTTTATAAAGGCTCCTAATTGTTCTCATAATATCAAAATTAGGAATCCGGAATTTTGTTCTGTTTTTAGATCCGAGTTAATTGCCATTGATGAAGCTCTCCGAATCATCAAGACGGTGACATCTCCTGATGAAATATGGATATTATGTGATAGCCGAAGTGCCATCCAACACCTTAGCGACTGGACAAATATTGGAGACAAAACATCGGTCTCAATTCTTAAAAATCTTAAAGAACTTTCCCAGCAACATGAGATATACTTCCAATGCATTCTATCTCACATTGGTCTCTTTGGCAATGACACAGCTGACCTTTTAGCCAAGGAAGGTGTCACTGAAGATTTAATGTCGAGAAGAACTTTGACCTTCTCGGACATTTTTTCTAAAACGAAATCTTTGATTCAAGAACTATGGAAGACTCATCCGACTCACCCCTGGTATAATAGGCAGGCCCCAGGTGGTGCTCTTTCCATCTAGGCGGATAGAGTCGTCCAAACAACTATTAGTAGGCTTGCAAGTGGACACACTAGAGGCCTTTCCTTTCACTTAGGCCAGAAAATTTACGAGAATTGTACAAAATGCAATTTGGTGCAGGCAACTCCAGATCATCTTTTGTTTTGTGCAGGACTTGATAGGGAGGACATCTATTCCAGTCCTCTTTTGGTGTACGATTTCCTGAGGACTCTTGGACTCATAGACCTGGTCTAGCCTGCGGCTAGACAGTAGGAATTAGTCAACAACAACAACAACTAATTGTCCAGTACACTTAACGGAGAATAAAAATTATTTTTATATCTATTACATTAAAATATAAATCTAGAAACTATTCTCACAATCGTCATGTTGAAATTTTAGTATTAAGAAAACATACACACGCACACACAAGGCCAGAATTCCTAAATATTAACTTTTTCTTTCAAATGGGCTGAATTTTGGCAGCTAAGCTTTTGAAGACATAGCAAGTCCCCAATTGTGAGAGTTATTTCGTTGGTGGCGCCATCTATTAGCGGCTACAGCTGCCAAATTTTGACGAAGTTGTTCTATTCCGGCTCTCGTCAGATGCCAAATATTGCCACGATTTAATTTGGCTGAGAGTACCAGAGCCAAATGGATATTCAAGATATTTTTCACATGCCACATATTCACTTGACACGGGTGCCTAAGATTTTCGCGTACAGAAAATCTATCGACTCCAACTGGGATTGAGCCCGCAACCTTAGACTTACTAGGTGGATACGTTACCCCTAATGCATCAAACAGAAAATATAATAAGCAATTAATTTCGTAAATACAATAAACTTTTTGCATATATTTTAATTGTTAAAGAAGGAAATTTTTATTCCAGAAAACAATTCATACTTTATATGTTCATCTTCTTTCAATTAGAGCAAATGTATAGCTGTATGCTTGAAATCAATGATCGGATCTAAAGAAATATGAGAATAAACTGCTCTTTCTATTTTAAATTGATCATGAAGAATAAATACTTCTATTCTGTCAATACTTTAAAAAAGTATTCTAAATTAAAGATTAAAACATTCGAAAAACATTCATAAAAAAGTTCAGAATAATGTTTTTTTTAAAAAATCAGAAATGTTTTTCTTCCATTAAAAGCTTTTTGAAATGATAGGAATCACTTTTTTTTTCTTAAACGATAAATTTTAATTAATTACCCTAAAAATTTAATTACCTTTCATACAAGTCGATTTCATTACGTTTAAAAGAACCAAAATTAATCTCATTGTCACTAAAAATTTTGCTCCAAAAAATAAGAGCGGGATTGTAACGAAAATTGGCTTGAAGGCACCTGCCAAGCATATTTAAAAATAATTAGAAATGCAGAGTGGTTGCGCATTGCATAATGCCACAAGAGGGCATTGTACTTCGTTCTCATGTATTATAAAATAGGTAAGATGATTTCGTGTATTTAATCGATTGCAGAGAGACGTGTTTTAACAAGAGTTTCCATTACGCCCCCCTCGGAGACAATACGAGCAATTTGGAAGGGAAGAATTTTAGGAATGACAGAAACCGGATGGTTAGCTTGACGAGTAAATTACACCCTAAGCCATCCTGACTTTAATGTAAGGAGTTGCTGGAGCCAATGGGCAAGACTAAGGTCTGGTACACGGTGACTAGGCTCAAGACATTCTTTACAACCCAATAGTTGACAAGACTGTCGCATCATACGACACGCACGCAAAGCGCAAACTGAATTACTGTCCACCATCCATACACAGGAATCACCTCAATAAAGGTTCAGTGAGTGTAGGGTTTTATGAGATGCAAGGGCCAATTTTGGCCACACTGCGTCAAACATTTGTTAAAAAACTTAAAATGTTTTATAAAATATGTAAAAATAATGACAAAACAGTTTTAAAAAGTTAAAATTTCAAACCACTTAAAATCGTTTTCAAGTAATTAAAGAAATAAAATTTAGTGGGGAATTCCCCCACCAAGTCAGACCATATATTAAAATAAAAAAAACATTAAAAAAGACGAATGGAGCATGTTAGTATAAAGCAAATTTAGATAATACATGTTATTGAAAAAAAAAATTCGCTTCTACTTTTCCTGTATTGGGATGGAGTTATCTCGCGTAAATATCTTTTAGGAAAATTTGCAGAACGTTTTTAATGGCGAATTAATCCGTACGATCTGGCTCAAGTTCCTCCTCCTCCATAAGTTATCATGTCTTCCTCATCTGTTGCAGAGTCTGTAGGTGCTGACTTTCTAGGTCTATGTGGAGCCATTTTTATTTCAATTTCTGGTTTCTGTACTTTAGGGTGCTTTCTTCTATTTCTTGAATTTAGTTTTATACACTGTGGGATTTCAGGTGCATTAGAATGTTCACCATTGGATGCAGTAGGTAAAAGTAGTAAGACTCTAGTAAGAAAACTAATGGTTGAATTTCAGTTTAAAGTGCAGCAAATTTATTAGAAGTTGTAAGAGAACGGGTTTCAGTTTCTAAAGATGAAACAGAAGTATTCAGGTGCCAGGGGAAGTAGTAGTAGTAGTAGTAGTAGGAATGGGTATTTTTTAACAAAGACTCACTTTGCATTGTTGGTATAATTGCAGATGGGGAAGGAAGTAGATGTGCTTGAGTAGATGAAAGTGACGTGGACTTAATAAGGGCCTCACGGCCATGTCTGATCAATGTGACAGCCTAGAGGTATGTTCAGGACATTTTTCAGTCACATGTGTTGCCAGCCAATGGCAGGGCTCCAGGAAGCCATTTTTTTCACAGGACACTGCTCATCCACACACATCAAAGTTTTCGTGGGACTGCCTCCACCACATTTTCACTCTTTCTCGACCTGCTTGATATCTACATTTATCACCTATCAATCATATCTGGTATCATTTTGCCAGCAATTTGAGCAACCTACAAGTTGGGTCAAATTAAAGGCGCGTTTACAGCGACTTTGGAACTAGATATCATAAGGCACCTTACGGGACATATACTCCTCAATACCCGACCGTATCACATCATACATTCATGCCAGATGTCACCCATTAGAGTACAAACACCTCCACTTATTTATAACTTTTTTCTGCAGTAAATCAACGTTTTTCTTTGATTTTATAATCGCTTACTTACATCAAAGTTGCGCTTATGAGTGTAAAATCTCATTTTATTCTGACAACTGTCTCTTGGTGTCCAAATTTTAATGGCATTAAGCATAAATTAGTAGATATTCTATTTTTAAAACTTTTTTATATTATTTGAGACTTTATATACCATTTTACACAATCAATATTCAAGAATTAATCGAATGTTTTTTTTCTCCAACATTATAAATTTTAAAATAAATTTAATGTAAAATTCCAATGCTTGCCTACATAAAACAAAAAAAGACATATTAGTTACATTCAATTCATGCTCTTCTTTCGTAAAAAGCTTTATATGAACTCAAAAATGAAATTGCAGTATATATAAGTTCATTTTAATTTTGATTTTGTGGTGAAATTGTCGAATCGGTCACATCTCCGTCAAATTTTGAAAAATTACCAATTGGGCTCGTTTTTCGTGTAGTGTTTTGGAGTAGTAACACAACCACAACACGCAACACCGGAAAGCGAAATTCAAGACGGCGGAAGAGAAATAATTGAAAAGTAGCATTTTAAAGTTTTTAAACTGAAAAATTGCTGCAAAAAATATATATTTTAAAATGGAAATAATTTCACTTACCTTAGAGATGCTGCTTTTTTTCGACATTCATGATAACGATGTCCCTGTTTGAACATCGTTATCTTCGTCCGGCATAATTTGCACTCTACGCATATCCATATTACTTAATTCAATACCTATTACTTACACTCCTAGACACATAATGATCATCCTCTTTCACACTCGATTGATTTCTGCAGTACCATTCAAAACTATCATTCACTTGCTTACCCATTCTTTCTCGCACTTCCCTACTTTTCCACACTTCGGACATGCATACGATGATCCAATTAAACCTTCTTTCATACGCAATTCTAAAATTGTTTTTTCCAAACACAGGTAACTATGCAAAAAAACTTTCAGAATACTCCTCATACTTTTTCATACATTCATTCATTCAGATTCTCTGCATTATCACCGCTGGATATCGTGACAATCTGTGAAAATTTATGCGGAGGAAAAAGTAAATTTACCTGTGAAAATGATTCCACAACCAAAGATTGAAACTAAAGGAAACAGCGGTTGTATAGGAATTTATGGAGCAAGGGAAAAATTGCAGGCTGCTAAGAAAAATAGCCTTTAAAAATATACTGCACATGGGTATTAATCAATTATCATTAATTTGTAAAGTGGTCAAAATGTACTGCCCATGCATGAAAAGGCGCTGTTGGAAAATCTTGTTTTCTGGGAAAACTGTTCAAATTAAAGAAATGTACTGCGTATGCGCAAAATTGCGGCAATATCATGAAAAACTGTTAAAATAAATGTAATATGCGTGCGCAAAATTGCGCCGAAGAGACTTCTAGTTCACTGATAAAGAAATTCAGGAGGGTTACCAAATTTGGCGAGAATACACTTGGGAAAACATTATATGACAATCTATATATAACCCGATTTTGTTATTATAATATAATTCCCAATAAACCTTAAGCACTTGCTCATAATACCTGATAAAAGTAACATATATTTTTCTCTGTATAGCATCCTTTTAATTATGTTTACAAATCAAGTAGATTTTAAGTCTTGAAACTAAACATTCATATGTTCAAAATGGGATCCACATCAAATATAAATCATAAAAAAATTATTAATAATAAAAAAACTGAAAGTCAAAATACTAAAACATGTTGGCTAATATCCATCACATTTGCAGCAGTAACTATTAACATATGTTTGTGCTTCCATGCGAAGATTTAGATTCTGATTTCTGGGATATCATATTACGAAGATAAATAAACATATATACCACGAAAATGTATCATATTTTTCTTCAAATATGCAAAATTCACATTTAAATATATTTTACATCCACGTGCTGCTGGAAAAATAAATGTATGCTTAGAAATACGGACACGTTTTTCCTTCAGGAACTGTTATAAATATTTCAGGAAAACGTAATATAAATTTACCGCGAGCATACTTTTAAATTTTTACCAGAATTCTTATGGGTTTATTCCAATTCTATAAATATTAAAATATTGATACTTATCAAAAAGTAGTTGAATGATTACTTATTTATGGCTTTATATATATGTATTTATATGTGCTCGTGCGCGTGTGTGTATCTATTGATTGCGGTCTATTGCTTCATGGATATTTTTACTCTAATTCTACTATTAGTAAACACTCTCTATATATTTATTTATTTATCTTGGTGGAGTTTTCAATCGTTAATAAAATACATTTTAAAGCGCTCAATTGAGCTGAAATTTTATATGCATAATTATTTTGGATGACAATACAATAATTTAATTATAATTAATAAAAATCAATTGATTAAAACTAATTATTTAAAGAATCAAAAATACAGCCCCGTTGGCGACTTAGTGACCACTTTGGTGACGAGTCAAAACTCGCGTTTTAAAGCATTCAGTTGAACTGAAATTTTATGTACACTATTATTTTGGATGACAATACGATACTTTAATGATAACCAAAAAAATTAATTACCACATAATATTGTGATTCTGTCATATGTACATACGTATGTATATTAATTGCAACTATTTAATAAAAAGCAGCTAAAATAATATTTTTCTTAATTGATCTAAGTAGGAATTGATTTAAAAAAACTTTTTTTATATTACTTGTTAAGTGGAAAATTCGTTTGAACAGAAAATATGCCAAGAAGAAAGTTAAATTACGAAAAATCAGTTCCCTAAAGATAAGCATAATAACCATATGGCTGTTGTAAAATTTTTGATAATTGATATAATTTTATCTCTTTCTTTAACTGAAGATTCGCATAAAGTTCTATAATACATGGATGGACAAGTAAAACGAATTCTTATGGTATCCGACTACGTTACGAACCATGGTTTTGCAAAAACGTATAAATGGATAATATTTATAATATCCAGTGTCACTTAGATTACAAAATGTATATAAAATTATTTAAGAATATTATTACAATAAAAAATTATTTAAGTACAATATTTTGACAAAAAATGAACATAGAATTACCCATTTTCAAAATATTCTCCTTTTATGAAACATGCTTCTATTACAATAGTATTTTGCCTGTATATAGCTCACACATCTGTACAGAGTCTCAACTAGAATTTTTGAAATATATAACTTAAAAGTGAATCTATCTATATTTTACTACAACAGAGGGGAGAAATTTTAAGAAAAAAACGCCGATAATTATTTCAAATGGTTGTAACTCTGAAATAATGTGAATTTTTCAAAAATCATAGTTGAGCCTCTGTACAGAAGTCTGAGCTATATACAGGTAAAATATTATTATAATAGAAGCATTTTTCACAAAAGGAGATCATTTTGAAAAAGGATATTTTAAGTTAATTTTTTGCCGAAGTATGGTATTTAAAGAATATTTTTCGTCATAATGTCCTTAAAACTATTTTATACATGTATTCTAATCTAAGTGACACTAAATATCATGAAAATTATCCATTTATGCGTCTTTTTAAAATCACGGTTCCGAACGTAGACGGATACCTTAATTTTTTGATGAGTTTTAATTTATAACCCTAGACAAATTAACGAGAGAAATTTATGATTGCTGAAACACATATTTTTGAAAATTAAGTTTTTTATTGGTACAATTAGGCATTTGAAAATTGATCAAGTACAATTTATTGGTAGCTAAAATATATTGAGATATTTTTTTCTCCATTCTCTCTCTCTCTATTTTCATCTGTATACTATACTGATTTTTTCTGATTCAAGTATTAGGTGAAGGATTTAATTTTCCAATGGCTTCTCGCACCATAAGTTTTTTTAATTTGGGGCTAAATCATGTTTTTATCCATTTTACCCTTATAGATTGAGGCATACATGAAATTATTATATATTTCAAATTTTGCTTTTATTATAAGTATCAGTAAAATATTAATCTTGCAAAAACATTAAGCAAAATATCTATCCATTTCTTTTCACTTTTCCTCCACTTTGCTTTTAAGTATTGATTTTTTGACTCTGCATATAATGTCTAATTTTTTTAAACCATCGAAGATTAAAAAAAGAAACAAAAATAGGTTTTCCAAACTTCATAGTTTTATCATTTTTTTCAAAGAAATTATGCAGTTATTTAATTATAAAACTGATTTATTACATCATGTCTCTCTATAGACATGCTTTCCAGTTTTAAATCTGGAAGCTGCGGAAATGTCATACATTTTTCTCTAAATTACAATTTTTGCCCAGCTTAATACTAGAATTAATTGATATAAATCAATACTTTTTACCGCACTCGCAAACAATAATTTAACTTGTAATAAAATTGTGTTTAATTTTTTTTCTTGCATGTTTTGTGAAGCCAGTATAAATTACAGTTAAATAATTTTCAATTCATTAAATTGCATTTATAATCTTTATAATTTTATGTTTCAGAAGGTTAAGAATTTTTGTAAAGCAACGAAAGTTTTATGTTACTTAATATTCTTTTTTTAGAATAATGTAATGAGATGCTGTCTAAATTAAATCTATTTTTTATTTTTACGTAAACATTACCAAATTCAAAATCATGCCATTCTGTAACGTACATTTTCTTCTTTCAATTGTTGATGCTCCACTTGTTATCAACTGAATTGGCTGAGTACAGCAACTTGCGATGAAACAAATGTCCTATTTTCTGGTTAGTCTCTTTGTAGACCTTTTGAAAGGAGACATAGTTAAAGGAACTGCTTCCTCAGGACACCACCTACTTTACCAATTGCACATATAAATAGAGCGGAAAGAACAAAAAGACATGTCAGATGTTTCTGCTTGTTTTTCTCTAAATGGTCTTCTTTCTTGCTGATGCAGTAGTTTATTCTTAGATAGCTGAAGTGCTGTGACAAACTCAAATAATCAAGAATTAACCATTGTCAAAGTTATATCAAAGGAGTAAAATGACTTCTTCCCCTTCGAAATAAATTTCTTTAAAGACATTTTTAATCTCCAGAGAATTTTTTTGGTTCTGCATCGAACTATTAATAAAATTATAGCAGATTTATTAAGAATTAGTTTTATACATCATATTGTTTGAATTACAATCGTACATTAATTCCTACCGAACAGACGAATTTTCCCAAATACATTGTGTGTGTGTGTGTGTGTGTGTGAGTGTTCAACAAATTTCATTTTAGATAGTTCTTTTTAACCAAATAAAGTATTTAAATAAATTGGCAATTTTTTTAAGTATGCAAATATACCGTACTACTATTTCATATTAATTAAATATCATGATTGAAAAACATTATATAATTTAGAATGAGTTAGTGTTTATTAACATCACACCTTTAAAGCAACATAAAAACTGTTTGCAACTGGTCTCCTTACGTAGAATATAATTTATAAGGATGCTTCTGTGTATTTATATATGTATATTAACAACACAATGCAGTACTTTGAAAATATTTAAGTTAAAATTGTGTGTGGGTACTTTATATTCATACATATTAATGTATGCAAAAATAAACTTTTAATTGCATTTGAATATCTCGAAAACTGGCTTGATCAGTGTTAATGTTTGCTACAATCAAATTAAGGTAGTATGAATAAAACTTTTATTTGATTTGATATAATGTTTCTTTTAAAGTGAGATAATAGCATCCCTATATCAATAAAAAAATGAAGCATTGTCTAAATAACTATTTTTAAAAGGTGTAAATATATTTTAGCAAGACAATTACTTGTTGGTCAAACGTGTGGATTTTTTTTGTAATAACTACCATTAAAATTTATGGAATTCTGTAGATGGACCAGTGTATTGAGCGAATTAAAAGTATCTCAATTAATCACCTTTTTTTAATTTCATTATTTTCATAAAATTTTAAAAGTGTTTTTATCATATCATTATTTCTAGTAGAATTGAAAAATAAACTAAATAAACTTTGTAGATAAAATATATTTTTTATCATAAGGGTGATCGATAATTTATTAGCAATTTTAATTATAACTGTTGCATTTCCTAAATCATTAATTCCATTGTTGAGATAGACGATTATCTATTATATGTTTATGATATTCCAGTAGTTTAGTGCATCCTTTTAGACATTTTGGTTTATTAGACGACACACACTAAAGATCTGCATACAGCAGAAAGAACATTACATAACTGATTCTACAAAAAGTATATCTCACAGATTACTTTTGCATTGCCATCTATTCATTAACATTTAATTCACAACAATTACTTTATTTATTGTAGCCCCGTGTGATTTTTTGCAGAAATTTTCTTAATGCCTTAATAATCTATGCATTACGTCTGTCTGCAATAGTTTGGAACCTAAAGAGGCTTTTGTGGTTTTTAAGAGTTAAAAAATATGTGAATATTTAAAATTACTAATATATATATATATATGTATTTTTATTTTTTTATAAAATGCTAAATGTGGTTATTAATGTCACTATTACTAACTACAGATTTAGTAAAATCTTTATTACTTCTAAATTGTTTTTCAAGTAGTATACTGTAATAATATCTTCAAATTATAACAAGTGTTCTGGTATTTAATCAGTATTAACAATTATAATCTATTTTAATAGCTCTTAAATATATTGTTTAATTCCTTTAAATCAGATACTATTGTAAAATTATATTTCTCTAGCTAATTGACAATATTCTAAACAAATTATTTAAATGTCTCCAGATACATTTTATATTTCATACTTAGCTTAATGATGAAAAGTTATATCTCTCCTTACCAAACTGGGATCCTTGATAACTATATATATTTTTAAGGATCCTAAGGCTATACTTTGTGTTATTACTCATAATGTCTCTCAAAATTATTAGTTTTTACAATAATGAGATCTTCTGTTATTGCATATTGGTTATGCTCATTAATCAATTTAAAAACTTTATATTAATTGAACTTAATACATATGCATAGCCACATATATATATAATATGTAAACCAAACTCAGTGGCGCAGCAGCCCATAAGGGCTAAGGTCTCGTGGGCCCAATTCAGCTTACGGGACATTGGGTGCTGAGTTGGATGAAAGGCTGAGTCGACCATGCCCAGCCCTGGGTTTGAACTCCGTACATTTGGCGTGGAAACGCGATACGTTACCACTCGATGCAACTTCGATACCCTACTTATTCAGGTCCGAAGTCGCTTTATTGACTCTATGGGTTCCTTTTTCTACTTTTCTATAATTATATTAATTTTCTTCTATTTATATATTTAATATGCTATTTTGTGATTATTGCGTCATGTTTCTATCATTTATCCTTTCATAATTTTGGTGCTATGTGATGTTTTTTTGTTTGTTTTTTTTTACTTTTTCATTCATATATAAATATATAACAAAAAGTTCGTATTATATTTTTATCCAAAGTGAAACACTTTTAAAGAAATACAATAACAAATTATATCTTTCTTATTCCTCGTTCTAATTTAATACTACAATTTTTCTTTATGCACTTCTTTAACTTTTTTTCTATTTTCGTCCCTACAAAAAACACGTCGTATCTATGTTTATTTTTCCAACTGTTTTTCCAGAAGCTAAATAGTCAGAAAAGGATATCGGCTTTCCCAAAGTTGATCAATTTGATTTACAAAGCTCCCGTAAGACCAACAAAATTCAATTTCGGTAGATATTTGTGTCATTCAATTCGATTCATCAATGAATCTAGATAAGTGTTTTCTAGATAAGTAATGGCAGTTTTGGGTCACCAAAATTACATACACATTTTGGAGGTATTCTGCATATAAAATTACAGTAATCAATTTGTTATGCATTCTGTATGGTTTAGAAGTAAATTATTCAAAATTTTTTTGTAAAAAACACCTTTTTTCAATCTTTCTCTTCTGAGGAAAAATATACAAGTTAAAAATGGAGACTATTTACTTGTAGAAGAAACTGTGTAAATAAAAAAAAAATATGATAATTACATAGAAATTTGATTATGCTTACTATTTTAATTGATATTAATGCAAATTTGCGTGGGTATAAAGCAACCGATGACTCCAATTACTTGAATATCAGGTTTATTAATTGACAAGGGCGAAGACAAATCGACGAACATACAAAGAGAAGTATTATAACAGATTACTTACAATACTGCAAAACACACTCGTTAAAAACAATCTTTGCAATGTTCCAGAAACTGTTCACTAGAACAGTACTTCTATCTTTTCTGAGTTATCACACAAACGTATTTTGATATCGATTGAGCTCTCTTATGAACTGACTCTGTCTTGCATGTGATGATCCAAAACATAACGTCATGGTATTTCCGAAAAGTAACGTTCCATGAGACTTCTCAATGATTCCTGGACGATATCGCATTTTGCACCATGTGTGTCACAAAGGGCGATGTATATCTCAATGATTTAGTTTCCCGTTACACATCTATGGTTGTCGTAAATTTATTTTTCAAGTTCATGCTGGGAAGCGAACTTTACTAATATATCTCAATTTTCATACAAGGAAAGCATAACTAGGGAAAATAATATATTCTTATTATTGAATAACATTGCTTTTAACTAAGATTATTTTATTTATTTTAGTATAAATTTGCTTCTAGCAACTTAACCCCTTAACTCTCGATTAAAAGTTACGGAATTTGCTCCAAAGGGCCACCGTTTTTCACATAAGCAATGCATTACGTGGGGAGGTGGGTAGAAAAAATGCAAATCAGCAAACTTTTCTCTGAAATAAATATACCCTGCGCAAACATATTATACTGCATTTCAAAGCCTTCGGAATAGTTTTGCTGGTAGTAGCGCAAAGAAAGGAATTGCATTTCGGAAAGACGTATATATATATATATATTTCGGAAATATATATATATATATATATATATATATATATATATATATATGTATATATATATATATATATATATATATATATCTGAGGCACTAAATACACCGTTTAAGTTAAAATGGATATGTACGCCAGGGACAGTTAAGAGTTAATATGAATGCATGAGAAACAGGGTCGAAACAGAGGTCTTAAACGATTCTTAGAGGAGAGATAGTTCATAATTAATATAAAGCAGTTCATAGATGTATAAATTAATCAATATAATACCCTCACACCAATTGGATGGGAAAACGTATCTTTCGAAAAACTTTTTAAATGGATACAGTTAAGCACGACAACAAAATTAGCGCCTTCCATTTACTTTCTTTTAGTTTATTTTTTATTTATATTATAAATTGAAGTATTTAACAACATTTTCCTGTGCTCTCATTTAATTTGTTCCTAATTCTTGTTAGCAATTGGAGCACATAATAACACGTTCAATAGAACATGTAATAAATGATTTACCTTTATATTTTAACCTAATTTAAAAATAGCCTATTTTATAAATGTCTTTCAAATGGCGCTTAGAAAGATAAACAATGTTTCCTATGTTACAAGTGTTATCGGAATAGAAGAAAAATACTCCTTTGAGTCTTTAGAATGATTTATGGTACAGATCCTCTTTCAGCGTTCATCCTTTCCGGAATTAAGTCATTTATTTTTTGAGAACAGACATCGTTCCAGATAACTATTTTTTAAAATACAAATTAAGAGCAAATAAAATAATAAATAAATACTGATGGAAAAAACTTGTCGGAACCTACAACGAGATGGTGAGATACGTCTTCATTTTGAAAAATAATTCCTGTTAATGTGAGTTATTTTTTTCTAAAACATGCCTTATTGAATGTACATTGTAGTTAATAATATTTCTTAGGAAAATCCGAAATCTTTAATTCCTATTTCCTTACTGAATTAAAATATTCTGTCCTTTTGAATGTTTCTTTAATCTTGTATATATTTGGAACAAAAATTATTGAAATGAACCCTACGTTTAGATTATACATTAAAAATAATGTTTTCTATGTTAGAGCATTTAAGTAAATATATTCCATACTAACGGCAGCTCCAAATATTCCTTATAGCTTACAAGTTTCATTTTTTTTCCAATTAGCTCTAAAAAAATATTATTCTTGATAAAAAAATATCTTAATTCCGAATCTAAATTTCGAATTTCAATATTTTTAATATTATTGTGATTTTTATTGGATAAAATTGATTCAATTTACTGGTATATATTTATTTCAAAAAACTCAGAATTATGAAGATTTTTATTCTTTAAATTCAGATCTATACTCTTTATAATTCGTGTTTATTGAATTTAAATTTTAATTTATTATTCGTGGTCTAAAAAAATATAAAAATATAAAACAAGATATTTCAGAAAAAAGATGCACACACATTCCAGAAATATATTTGCAAAATTTTTCTTCTTAAGAACATTGGCCACGTTTAATTTCGTTTTCCTAATTTATGCGCAATCCATAGTACTTTTCTTTATTTAGCAAAAGCAAATTGATACTATAGAATACATGAAGAAAAATATTTCTAAGTTACTGCCAAGCAGATTTTGGTGAAAAATGAAAGTAACGAAAGTTTGCAAGAGTAAAGATTTTATTAAAGAATCCTTACTCTTTAAACAAAATGAATATCATTTGGAAAGTGAATTACTCTCCGAAGTGTTATCTGGAGAAATTCTAACAAATATTTTAAGAGCTCTGGTACCAAATATTCAAACAATATGTGTTGCTTTCCCAGCAGCGTTGCTCTCATAGTGGAAAATTAAGTTTTAAAGGAAAAGTTCCCTTTCCAGCAGGACCGTAAATAAAATTACGGCAATCCTAATTTTGAAATCAGGATTACCAGAAGCATGGCTGTTTCGTCCTTGGCTGCAAATTTGGCGAAATCTGATACCACCAATCAAACATCAAAACCCTTCTGGAAATTTCCTAAAGGACACACGCTTCCACGCCACAGGTCTGGGCTAAAACCCCGGGCTGGGCAAGGGCAACTCAGTTTTTCATCGCTTCAGTTGGTTCTGTAAATGAGTAACAAGCTTGCTTGGGAAAAAACACAGTGGGTTTCGCGACCGACTGAGCACCTGATGGAACATCTGCTGTTGCCCCTCAACACTCAAGGTCATGAAAACTGAGATGGACACAGTAGGCATTGGTGATCATGGGGTGTTGCGCCACTGAGTTTAGTTATTATTCATATAAGGGATCTTTGAGACTTAATTCACTTTGTTCCTACTTGTGGATTTGTTCAAGAGAGCCGTTTTTGAAGCGTTGTTAAGCTTGTTTACAGCAATTGCATTTTGTAATATAGTAAGTATTCTGTTATAATATTTCTTTGTAAATGTACGCCAATTCGTCTTCGTGTAGTCATCTGTTCGTCCTTGTTCCTTAATAAATTTGTTATTATTCCATTAAATAGAGCCGTGGGCTGTTTTTCCCCCACGTAAAGTTGTAACAATCATCAAGAATGCCAGCACTTGTAATGAACGATTTTTTTAGTAAGCATAAGTGACATAATTAGTGTAAAGATAAATAAAAATAGTTTAATTGTAAGCAATACTGATCTAAGCTGTTATAATGTTTTAATGTTTCACTTAACGGAATGATTCATTATTCCTTAATTGATCACCGTTTCCAATCTTAATCTAAGACATGCTCAAACTCCTATTGCACATCCCGTGCTATGCGATAGCTCACAAAATCCAATAACAAGATAAATATGTCTCCCAAAAATAATTCGTATATTAATAATGGTGCTTGCCACTCCATAATTATTCGTATAGCTCGGAATTTGAATACACGTCATATTCTGGATATACAGACACGCCTCCTAAACTTTGTTTACCTAGCACAAGTTCTTATTGGTATTGTGATTTTATTTTCTACCAGTTTATTGAAAATTCAATAAATTAAAAAAATATTTGGATTGCTTATAATAACTAGATAGATAATTTCAAGCAATTTAAAAGCCTTCAAAAAATATCCATGTGTATGCATAATGATATAAAGATATCAATTTTTTACTAAGTTTGAGTGATGAAAATTTGAATTTTAAAAATAATGTATTCCCCTAGTTGGATTCAGTGAGCAATAATATGAAAAAAACTGACATTAATATCTTTCTTTAAATAATTCCTCAAGCTAAGAAATATATGGTGTTATATTCGTTGAATCCATATAGTATTACCAACTACTAGGATACAAAAGAGTCAAAATAAACTTTTGAAAATGTAATTGAATGTCTATGAAGGAAGAAAAGTAACAAGATAAAAAGTACCAGACATTTTCGTTTGAATTCTCTCTCTCTCTGTATATACATATATATACATACATACATATATATATATATATATATATATATATATATATATATATATATATATATATATGTATGTATATATATGTATGTATTATTTTTCATTCATATGATGGGCTGCTTTGCGCCCGCATGTGTATGAATTCACTGGTGTATAATGTCTTAATGATTCGAATATAAATTTTAAGACCAAAAATATATAGTTGATTTTGATTTCTTAATAGAAACAGAATTTTAGCTATTGATAATATATTTTGTTTACATTTGATTACTTTTTAACTATTGTGTTTTTTGAATTTTTTATTATGTTGTTTGTTTTTTCAATGTTCATTTTTAAAATATATTTTAATGGTATTTCAATGTTTATTTTCTTATATACATATATATAAAAAAATATATACTGTCTCTGAGTCATGTGCTGTTGAGGGTTTCACGAAGATCGATTTAACATTTATTTTTGATTCATGTGTTTGACATGAATATTCATATGTTAATCTCATGGTGTGTGAATTATTTTGAGACATGAGGGTTTAGTTCTGAGTAAGTGGATGAGGAGAATATAAAGTAATTTTTTAATGGAATTTATATATATTTATATTAACTCAAACACATAATGATATTAAAGATTTATATATTTTTAAAGACTGGCAACTTGGCTTTCAATTTTGATTGTCATTGCTCGGTGGTACAATATGATGGTGTTTGTGCTATCGTCAATCAATTACCATTAGAGAGAGAATGATATTTTTTTAGTTATGATGGAATATGATAAAATGAGACAATTACATAAGAGTGATTTGGAGGAATATAGAAGGCGCAGACAATATGAGACAGCATGCAAAAAAAACTATAAATAATATAAAAAATAAAAAAGCGTTAGCTTCTTGTTCGTTGGTTAATGAGAAATTTACGAAATTAGGAATACATGATAATGAAAACATTAAGAGATATAAAACGCGTATTATTTGGAATACTGGATTTGTAGGAAATTACTATGATATATCGAAGTGGAGAAATTATGAATCGAAATGTAATTATTTTAAATATGACGAAACATTTGATAATAAGTATCATAGTGATTCAGATCATTTAAAATTGAGATTTAGAAAATGTGGGGATAAAAGATGCAAAACCTGCCCCATGATGCAACATGAACAGAATAATGAAGAATCAGAATTTAAGTTCTGTAAAACATTCAACTGCATTTATATGTTGACATGTGGTGTCTGCGGCTTTAAATATATAAGTCAAACACATCAGGAGCTATGAACCTGAGAATCAACCAACATAGATCCGACATTGGAAAAAATACATCAACAAAAAATATAGGAAGAATAGAAATACAACATTTTAATAAACATGGCTTTGAAGGTGTTACGTTAAATATTATTAAAATTGTTCCAAATAAGATAAATAGACTATGGTATGAAAACGTTTACATTGGTATTCATAATGCTATGTATCCTTACGGATTGAATGTAATATGGAATAATAAGAATTTAATACAGGCAGTGAAACAAAATGATAAAGAATCTATTTATAATAGTAGAAATAATAGTAATAAGAGAAAAAGAGTTGGTAAGGGTGGACGCAAAAAGAGTGAAAATAGAGATATAGATACAGTTAAAAAAGAAGTAAATAATTTATTACAAGACTTTGAGAATAGTTTTAGTGTTGGAAAAATAAAGTATTTTTTAGTTGGACTTAATAAACAGGAAATAATAATAGTTTTAAATTTATAAAAAAGTATTAGATTAAAAGATAATCATGGATCACACTTGGTAATGGATTTATGCAAATATATTACAAATAGATTAAAAATAAAAATAGACTCTAAGGAGGTTTATAATATAGAATATTGCACTTTGCTATACATGAATAAATCATATAATGGGATACAATTTTCTGAAATATTTGGGAAACACATGGATTTATTTCCGATGAAAAATGTGTTAATAAAACGAGCGTTCAAGTATAATAAAAAAATTAGTAGATCAATTTTTAACTATAATAGTATTAAGGAATTAGTGGATAAAAAAGAATGTTGTTTCAATGAATACAAGAATTACGTAGACGAATATCATGGGCACGTAATAACTGGCAACTTAGAAATAGTACAGGATCACAGAAATTAAGAGAAATTATGAGCAAAGGTACTGGTTATCGATTGACTATTTCAAACAGCAATTTAAATGTGAGAAAACAACTATCAGAAGATATTAATAAATTTATTCTAAATGTTGCAATTAAATATAATTTACCTACTCAGGCTTTTAAAGAATATGGTTTTCATGTCCTCAAGGACTTAATGAATTTTAATTTTAGAACAAAAAATGAAGATTGTTATAGAAAAATTAAGGGACCAATAGAAAACTTACAAAAACACTTTGTGATTGTTTATGTAGATAAAGTCCCAGGAAATTATGCAATTATATGTAAATATTATTATAGTAAATTAATAAATGATCATATACAAAATAATAATGCATATGTTGTAAGTAAATTTAGTATGAAAGAAATTAACAACAGATTATTGGCATTTGGTAAACAATTAAATATTTCTAGCAATAAAATTATATATCCCCATATATTTCTGACTCCTAAATTTCATAAGAATCCAATCAAATTCCGCAGTGTAACAAATGGGTTCAATATTTATATATCAAAATCGGGAAGAATTTTACAGACCATATTACAAGATACAATAGACAAATTTAAGGATACTTCTATTTTAAAAAACAGCCATGATGTAATAAAGAAAGTTGATCAACAAGAGGTATTTTCTGTGAATGGGTTCGATTTCGAAGATTTATTTAACTCCATTAAAATAGAAGATATAATTCAGGTACTTTCAGATGCATATGAGAAATATTATTTGAATAATTACATTATAGTTTTGAAAAGTTCAATACACTTATTCGTTTTGTTATACAGGAGAACTTCATTATTTTTGAGAACAAACTTTATAAACAAATCAAAGGATTGCCTCAGGGTGGCCCGGCTAGTAATAGTCTCGCTAACCTGTATTTACACCATTATGAAATAGTTCGAAGTAAGGAACCCTCTTGCCTCTTGTTAAGATACATAGATGATTTAATTGTTATAGGTCATGATAGAGAATTTAAACCTAACATTAATTTTTATCCGGAATACCTAAAAGTAATACAGACGAATTTTAACTCAAACAAAGTTGAATTTTTGTGTGGATTTGGATTTAATTATTATTGACAACAAATTATATAACAATATATATGATAAAAGGGAAGCATTTAAATTCAATGTCATAAAGATACCAAACTTCAATAGTTGTCTTCATATATCTGTATTTAGAAATATAATTTTAAATTTTTTGTTGAGAAATAATAATTTAACTACGCACAATATTGATAGATTCAAAAATATCCAGAAATTTATATTATTGTGCATACAAAATGATTATCCCATCAATTTCCTGAGAAAATATATAGATCAGAAATATTTCTTAAAAATATTTTTAAACTCGTAAATGCACAGATGCACCACACATTAGGTCCACAAAGTCAGCTTGTTAGTGGTCCAGCTGTGAAGAATTTATGCATTCCACACACACAGGTTACATTTTAATATACATTTTAATACACACACACTTAAAACTATATTTACACGACTATATATAAACTTTAAAATTATTTATTACCAGTTAAACATTTATGTCCAAACAGACATTTATGACCAATCAATCAAGCAAGTCTTTTACATGTGATATGGTTTGCATCTGGTGCCAAGTAGTCATACTCTAGTGTTGGATCAAGAATCGATTGGATTGACATGGTTAGATGTTATGAGCAAAATATGATGTGTAATTGATATATTAAAAATGAAAAGTCGTGCTATAAGAAATGGATCATATTCTTGATGGGATACTGTTTGGTGAGTCTTTAATGATTTACTCTATTCATTTATGAATATACTGTATTTTTAATGATTTACTCTATTCATTTGTGAATATACTGTGTTTTTAATGTGAACATTCGGTTTTTAGAAATTTTTAGTTTGAACTTTCGGATTTTTTAGCTTGAACTTTTGGAATTTTTAGCTTGAACTTTCGAATTTTTTACATTGAACTTTCAGATTTATTAACTTGAACTTTCAGATTTTTTAACTTGAGCTTTCGGATTTTTTTTTAATTTGAACTTTCGGATCAAGAATTTATTTTTTCTACCTTTACAACTATTTTAAAGATGGGTGCATCATCTTGGGAGTTTGAAGGTTCAATTATATTATGCACTAAATTGTTTTTAAATTTTAATATTGTAATATCTTTCGGAATGTGATGGCGAATAATTTTTTTTTTTAAGTATAATGATTTAATCTTAACTTTTTATTTTAAAGTATAATGGTTTAATTTTAACTTTTTAATTTTTAATTTTTTAAAAAAAAAATTTCTGAAATTTGGATATTTTCCAATTAACTTACCAAGTTGCAATAGGGGGAAGGTTGGCGCCATCAAACTAGTTTAACCCCACTTATCGGTCCTAAGTCCAAGATTGCACTTGGATATTTTATAAATTTTTATTTTATTTTATAATTTTTTAATTTTGTTTGAAAATGATGGAACATTATCTTTTATATTCGCCATTGATATTCTGAAGTGTTTTGGTATTTTAGGATTCATATATTTCAATTTTTAAATTGATAATTGTGATTGTTTTTATATATTTAAATATATATACATATATATATACATATATACATATATATATATACATATATATATACATATATACATATATATATATACATATATATATACATATATACATATATATATATGTATATATATATATATATATACATAAATTGCTGTTTGTAAAAAATTCAACACCGTGAAGGAATCGTCAACATTAACCCTCATACTGGACAGAACGGATTTTTCCGCCCTACTGGAGAGGCTTCGAAAATGGACTGCACGGATTTTTCTGCCTTCAAGTAACGTTTTCAAAAGCGGATTAGCCACACTTTTCTGAAATCCTTTCCCCCTTTTAAGGTTTAACATTTTGAAAGATAATGAGGGACGGAGGAAAAATAACAGCAGGAGTTTTATGGCTCGCAGGGAACCCCGTGTTTTGACCCCCAATCGTAAAAAATCGTGGAGAAATTTCTTTACAACCCAAGAAGTGTGTGTTTCTTTGCTAGCTTATATTTTAAAAGTTTCCAAAAGTCCCAACGCATAAGTAAAATATGTTACAATTCCCTTTTGGTTTCATATTAATTTCAAACTGTAACAAGTTGGGGCGTGTCAGGGCAATCTGCTATTTTATATAGTTAGACAAATTATATCTTTTTTAAAGTATATTCTCTTTCGCTTCATTTTTCTTATTCAAAGCTTTCAGTTTTTGAAACATGATTATTTTATTATAAGATACCGAAAAAATTAATAAAACATCAAACTCTTTAAAATTTGGAAAATTTTCAATTTTCCAACCACTAAAAATGAATAAATTTACACTTCATCAAATCATTTGAAACATTTTCTTACACTTTGATAAAAATAATAACGAAAAAAAAAACTAATTAAGATCTATTAGTTTTTTCTTTTTTAGATTTCAAAGCCTAAGTGTTCAGGGAAGTTTAAGTACAGTGCCTGGTTATATATTGTTAAAATACACCGAATTATATTTGAATTTTAAGTGCTTGAACTTCAGTTTACATCAAAGACAACATGAATGAAGATTTTCACACATTTTTTTTATAACTTGAATGTTTGAATAAATGGTAATCAAAAATATACGGAAACATTTACAGTCGACCTTTATGCATATAAATAAACATAAAAACCAATTTTAAATTCGAGCTATTGAAAAACATTCGAATTATATATTGTTCAAAAATATCTATTTATACAAAATACCTCAACATTTATCTTTTTTAAAGGCTAACTGAATAAGTAATCAAAATCTGGATATATTTTGAAATCTCGACCTTATAAAGCTAGAAATTTTATGTTAGAAATTCCATTTGAAATTTCGAAAAAAAAATGCATCGCGCAGTTAAAAATTATTTACCATAAGTTTTAGCAATTGTTTGAGTATAATAAACATTTCAAATTTTATTATATAGCTCCTTTGGTATCTTTTAATATATTTCGGCCGCGGTAGCCGAGTGGTATAGGTATCGGAACGTGGCTTGCTTTGTCACGAGTTCGAGCCCAGTACCACTAAAGACCCGCCGTGTAGGGCAGCGATGCACGTTAAATCTGTCGAGAGCTGAAACGTTCTCCCGTTGGTGTGGTGGGGTAGTTAGGAGAGGGGTGTGCCAGCTCAGGTGTCGTCCGCGTCACTTGACCATGGTTCAAAATTACGTGGTCCGTCGCCAAAAGCCCTCGTGTAGCTGAACAGTGCGACGTTAATATTCAATCATTCATTTAATATATTTCGAAGATTTCATACAATTCGGTTGAAAACCGCATGCTAAGAGCAAAAAATGTACTAAAAAAATTGATGAATATACAATTACAATAAATTCTTCATAGAGAAGCAAAACTGAGAAGCTAAAGCGTAGGGGAAAAAAATTTTGAGTATATCTGAAGTAGTTTTCGAATTATTTATTTTAAAGTTTAGAAAATTTGTGTGCGTTATGTTATACTTGATATCAATTAAATGGTTAAAATAATGTGTTAATATTAGTCATGTAATCGTTTGATGACACATTCATATACTAATAAAAATTATCATGGTCATTGAAGCGAATGTCAAGAATTTTATGTAATTTTAAATTCAGACATTAAGATATTGATGTAGAAAATATAAAACGACCATCTAAAATACATGAAAAATGCAGTCTGCTATAAAATGATCTTGACAAACAAAATCCGGCATTTTCGCTTACTATGGCAGAGCCGGCATAGTCAGGGGCGATCTGGAAAAACAGAGAGAGAACCGCGGTTTTGATGGATGCCGCTCTAGCTTTTAAAGCTCCCAGGAAAAATTATATTTATATATATAAATTACAAATGCAAAAATAAATCTTGTAATTTTCCATACATTTTTATAACAACGAATTGTGGAATTGGCTCCCAATACATTGTTGTGTTTGACAATATCTAAGGTAACCAACCCTACTTTAGATAGATTTGTACTACTTTTTCGTAACCGTATTCCTTTTAAAATTAATTCGTGCAGCCGAAATACACCTTTTGTACATTTAAAAATTTATGTTAACTATAACGGTTAATTTTAATTTATGCAACTTGTGAAATGATCATAATTAACCATTTCCGTCTAAACAGTTTACATGAAAAAAAAAGTTTGGACTCCTTCATTCATTAGAGATTTATATAAGATTCTAACATTAAATTTTATTTTTCACCGAATAGGATTGAGTGAAAGTGTATCGTGCTTCCAGACCACAGGTCTGGGGTTCTATTAACGGGCTGCGCAAGGTCGACTCTGCCTTTCATCCCCGCTACATTGGGTCGATAAATGAGTACCAAGCTTGCTTCGGGTCTTAAGCACTGAAGGTCTCTCTTCAGACAGACCACCAAATCGGGACATCTGTTCATGCACCTCAGCGTCCAATGGTCACGTGTAATATGATGGGCACAGTAGTTCCAGGCCCTCATGGATTGTTGTGCTTCTGAGTTTGAGTCTTAAGTTTGAGGATTACCTCACTTTGGGGATACCCCTTAGATAAACATGTATTTCCACTCATTTGCAATTAAACATTTTTCTTTCAATTACGTTTATTTCAGAAGGAAGTTTGATTTTTCAAATGTATTTGCTTAATAACATGTATATTTGTGTATTATATTAAAAATTTGATCAGTCCAAAATTACATGTTTTTAGCTCCTCTAAAAGCTTTTAGGATTTTACAACTGATCTTACAATCCATATACGTTTTACAGTAGTATATTTAAAAATGATAAGGACATTTTTACGACTGTGTGAGCTGTTATGCCTCGTTTATAAATATAAAAAAATTGCATTCAGCTACAGTTTTTAAAATGTACAGAAATAAGTGGAGCAACAGGATACTTACATATTATGAATATTTTTGACTGCAGTAAGATATATTTATATTTCAGTTTCTTTACAATTTTGAATAGAAGTTGTAAGCAATTTTGCGAATAGTTTGATATTAAGTATAAACCCATAGGCTGTTTAATATTGTAAAGTGTTTTACTTTGATACCAGCACACATTAAAATAAGGCTCATTTGCAGTTATATGATCAGCTTCAGTGATATTTAAATTTTCAAAAATAGTCTACACGCGTACGAAAACATTCTTTCACCACCGCACACCACATCTCTCATACTATATCTTCCCCACAGCAGGAAATATTTGTGTATACTGAAAAATTTAATACAGGATACATTTCCAAGTGTTAAATTTGTTTTTAAAATTAGGTATGAATACATTGTGAAACTGTCGGCTAACTTCACTGAACAAAATTGTTTTAAGAGTACTGTTTTGAAAGACAAGATTAATTAGAGAGAACACTTTTCTCACAATAGAATTTGTAATGACTGAATTGTGTGAAAATGTAGTTATCGATGTGTGACATTTTTCCTTGTAATAAAAGAAACAGAAAGATAAGAAATTTAACTTGAGTAGAAAATGGTTAGAAGTACTGTCATGCGCATTTGAAGAAGTATATCCCCCATTAAAATTAAAAATTATTGACTGAATGTGTGTTATGTCCATCACAAATGCCGATGTAGAAAAGGAATTTTTATTTAATACAAGAAGTTCGAAAAAGAGAACACTAGGAAGGAAAATTTAAATTTTTTCCGAAAAATATTCAGTTAACATAAAAATATCTTTTATATGATTTTAATTAAAATAAATTAAAAGTATTGAAATCCTTTTTATGCTATTTTAAATTAAAAATATAACTGAATAGAGAAAGATCGGTTTTATTTCATAAATATAATCATTGTATGTAATATTTATTCTGTTATTGTTTAAAAATGAGATAGGGCCTTTGCTCTTTTTACCTCATTACTTTTTTAAAAAACAGGAAAGTGAGCGCGTTTTATTACTCTCATATTCAAAAATGAATACAGGATTCTTTTTCTGGTTCAAATTGCAATACCAAATATATATATATATATATATATATATTTTAATTTTTAAAAAATGACAGAAAAATAAATTTTCTTTGAAGAAAATATAATTATTTTTCAACTTCTGACATACTATTTATTTCATTTTTTCCTCTTTTTTTACCTTTCATTTCGTTTTTAATTTTACTGTGACTGAACATATAGGAGAAAGAAACACCGTATCTTTTTCAAAGAGGATTGATCAAGAGAGGATATCTACGCTTTCAAAGAAGATTGCCCAAGGCAACTTAACAGCTAGCTGTACACGATTGATCTCTTGGTTCTTACTTTTCAAAAGGGACCGAACTGGGTCGTAAAATTTTCCCGTTCGACCTCCCAAGTTCTAAAAGGGGGAAAGGAAAAAAGTCTGTTGCATTTTTTAAGGGAATCGCAAAATAAGAGTTAAACGCTTTCGGAATAACTTTTCAGGTGGAAGGTATCCAGTTAGAGGGTTAAATAATTACAAATACAGCCACGTTGACATCGGGACACGGTTTTATACCAGTAACATCAAGGAAAGACACCATTACGGTGGTCCTAGAGTTCTTGTCTGGGGAGGCATTATGCTGAACGGGCGAACTGAGCTCCACATTTTCGATAGAGGGTCTGTAATCGGGGATCGCTATTGTGAGGAGGTACTTCTTGCCCATGTGCGTCCGTTCCGAGGTGCTATTGGCCCAGACTTCATTTTTATGGATGGCAATGCACGGCCACATTGGACTCTTGCTGTTGAGGAGCTGCTAGAAAGTGAAGATATCACTCGAATGAATTAGCCAGCGTACTCCCCAGATTTAAATCCCATCGAACATGTGTGGGATGCTTTAGGGAGACGTATTGCAGCACGCTTACATCATCCGGAGAAAACCCAACAACTCAAATAGATGCTGATTGAAGAATGGGCACTCCTACCGCAAGAAATGTTGCACCAGCTGTTTCTGAGTATGCGGAGACGGTGCAAAGCAACCATTGCAGTGAGGGGAGGGCATGTACCATATTCAGGAACATCTGCTTGTTGTTCTTCCTGTTGGATAGACCATCATGAGTCACGAAACTATGCGTTCAATAAAGCTTCTTTTTGTTTGATTCCATACCGTATGCATTGTATTCCTTTTTAAGCGCCGATGCTTTCGTCATCCTTTACGTACGTAATACTCTCCCCCATTTCTGAATTTCATATCTCTCAGATGATTTTTCGTGAAGTTATGGCAATAAACCCACTTGTTGCTTAAGTTTTGCACACCAGTGTATATTATAACCTATTTCATTTCGGATTTTAATAATGATCTATACGATATACAAAGTTACTTTATCAGATATATATATAAAGTAGTAAAAAACTTATTAAATATTGCAATAATGGATTAAAATAATTCAACATTTTATGTATAAATTAATGTTGCAAAATATTTAAGTGTGTATATAATAATAAATAAAGAATGGGAAAATATATTAAACGATTTTACGCAATGTTATGCTCAAAAGTGGATGAAAACATCTTATTTGATGTTTACTTACACTACAACTCGTCTCTCGGTAAATATTCTTTTGTAAAGTAGATTATTTACTGAAAGACAAATTGTAATAAGATTGTTTTCTGAAGAAATGATTAACTGTTTTGAGATTTCAATTATGTTACCAGCACATAATTTAAAGTTTAAGTATTGTTTAAAAGGAACGTGTATAAGCAATTTGCTGTATTGTTTATTTCAATAAACTATTTCATCTGTTTTAGTTTCATTTTATTAGCCTTTTTTTATAGAAAAACAAAACAGGGCAATAATCTAAAAAACATGAAAAGGATGTCAAAGTATTTTGCTTGTAATAAGTTGAGAAATATATAAAATTTTCTATTTTATGAGTGAGTCCTATAAAGAAACGTAGAGACAAAAAAACTACAAATATTTCAGTGTTACTTATGCAGAAATGAGATGTTATACAAATACTTATTTTTCTCAGTCAGATCGAAAGGTGTAACTAGCTTTCTTTCTTTAAGTGCAGATTCTTCTGCCCTGCAGTGTATTACAATCTTATAAATGTATATTACCTTGTAAAATTCTTATCCTAACTGTTACGTCATCAGCGCACTGTAGCGCAATCTGTAAAAAATTTGTAAAAGTAGACATTGTCTAGCTGTACCCCAACAAAAGCGGGTGCACGAATAAAGTAGGCTTAGCGTTGCGAAAAAGACTGATTTTTTATTCTTTAACCAGTTTTACAGTCCACACAAATATTGACGAAACATTGGTCCTACGAAGCCACAGAAAATGGATAAAAAATCGAAAAATAAAAATAACTCCAACGTAACTACTGAAGAAAAATTGAATCGTTTAAAAGATTCAATCAAAGGAACTTTAACTAGGTTAGAGGCTTTTACCTCAGAGAAGACAGTGTCAAAGGATACTAGTGTCACTGAAATCGAAATTAAACTCAAAAAAATTGAGCAATTACAGATAAATCTAGATAAAATGGCTGAGGATTATTGTGAAATAGAAATTTTCGTAAGTTTGGAAATCATTCAGCTGGACATTGAAGATATAAATCAACGGATCAAGACAACAGAGGTAGGTCTCAAACTTTTAATGTATTCTTTGAAAAATTCTGAAAATGTAAACATTAATTTAAATGACAATGGTAAAAATAGTATCCGCTTACCTCAAATTCCATTGCCAGAATTTTCTGGTGTAATAACAGAATTTTCTAATTTTAAAAATCAATTTATTAATTTAATAAGTAATAATGAGCAATTGAATGATTCGCAAAAACTATACTATCTTCGAGCATCTCTAAAAGGAGAAGCAAAGCTCTTAGAGTCGCTTAGCGATAGTTTCGATTCTCTCTTTAAAGCATTAGAAGATCGTTACGAAAACAAACGGCAGTTGATAGATTCACATGTCCTTGAGATAATTAATTATGAAAAAATTTATAGCGAATCAGCCAAAGAACTGCGCGCTTTAATGGATTGTATCAATAGAAACATTAGAGCACTTAAAGTTTTGAAATATGAGCAGAATGATCTATCAGATATAATTTTAATAAATATAATTCTTCAAAAAATTGACAAAGAATCTAGAAAACAATTCGAACTTTCGTTGAAAACAGCAGAAGTTCCAACATTTGATTCTATTATGAAATTTTTAGAAAAGAGAAGTGCTGTGTTAGAAAACATTACTCGCATTCCTAGTACTAAAATGATCCATAAAAATACTGCAATGTCAACTAAAGCCAAATCGCTGGTAGTTAATAGTAAAAAAATAACTGTTAAACCTTGTATTCTCTGTCGAAATTCTCATCCTCTTTATAAATATATTGCATTTCAAAAATATGTCTGTGGAGTGCAGAAAGAAATTTGTTACCAATAACAAACTTTGTATAAATTGCCTCAGACTTCATTATGGTGCCTGCATGTCTAAATATAAATGCACAGTTAGTGGTTGCAAAGGATTACATAATTCATTGCTTCACGATTCTGCTGAACTTTGCTCTGCAGTTAAAAATCACACTGTAGGGGAAAGGGGGATAGAGAGCAATTCGAATCCTACTCGGTTTGAAGGTCAGCCAGAAGTTGCGGTTTTGACTTATGGAAATAAATGTGTTTTATTGAATACATTCATGATTTTCGTTAAAAGTGCTGATGGATATAGAATTAAGTTAAGAGGATTATTAGATAATGCGTCTACGATATGCGTTATGAGAAGACATAGCAAGAAAGTTGGGATTTAAATTTAAGTCTGCAAACCAATCTATAACAGGCATTAACGGAATTACGCAATCATCGAAATATTCAGCTAATATTGAAGTTTCAAATCGGGATTATACTTTTGCACGCAATGTACAATTTTCACTTTTACCTAAAATTATCGAAGCGATTCCTGTATCGAAATTAAATATATCGGATTTAAATATTACAGCTTCAATTGAGCTGGCTGATTCTAATTTCCATATGCCAGGTCAAATAGATATATTGATAGGAAGTGAACTATTTTTTGAAATTTTAAATCCAGAACAACATTATTTGCAGGAGGAAATGTAATTTTACAAAATACAAAATTTGGCTACTTAGTCACAGGTACCCTTCCTCAGTCACAACAACAAGCCAATTGTTGTTTAATAAGTGAACCAAGCTTAGATATAACAGTAAAGAAATTCTTTGAACTGGAATCACTTCCAGATGATTCTAAGGAAATAACAAAAAGTGAAGAGGAAATTTATTGTGAGGAACATTTTGTTAGTACCTATAAAAGAGATAAAACGGGAAGATTTATAGTTCGGTTACCCATAAAGGAAAATGCAAAAACATTATTAGGATATTCGAAAGAGAATGCGATTAAACGACTAAATGGTATTTGGGAAAAATTAAACAAAAACAATACAATGGGAACTTTGTATAAAGAATTTATGAATGAATATGAACTTTTAGGTCATACGGAGGAGATTAAAAATGAAACATTAGATAAGATTAACTATTACATTCCTCATCATTCAGTATACAAACCAGAGAAGACATCCACTCCATTGACAGTTGTCTTCGATGCAAGTGCAAAAACAACAAGTGGTTTTTCTCTAAACTCCATTTTACTAAACGGATGAATTATTCAACAAGATCTCTTTTCCATAGTCAGTAGATTTAGAAAACACGAGTACGCGTTTAGTGCAGATATTAAAAAAATGTACAGGCAGATACTTATTGATCCTAATCAAAGAGATTTACAACGAATTATGTGGAAGACTAGTGCAGATGCTTCAGTCAAGACTTAAAAGCTAGCTACCGTAACTTATGGGACAGTTTCTGCACCATTTTTAGCTACCAGGACCTTAAGGACCTTAGCAGATGAAGAAAAAGCGGAATTTCCTGACGCAGCAGATGTGATTTGTAATGATAGTTATACGGATGATATTCTTTCTGGAGAGTCTACATTAGAGGGTGCAAAAAAACTCCAAACCAGATTATCTCAACTATTACAGAGAGGGGGTTTTGAGCTACACAAATGGGTGTCAAATAGCCCAGAACTGTTGAAAGATTTATCTGCATCTTCCTATGTGTTTGAGAAGGAATTTCAGGATGCTCCAGTGAAAACATTAGGTATGCTATGGGATCCAAAGGTGGATTGTCTCACATACAAAGTAAAGATTAGTGACAAAGTCAACTTCTCAAAAAGAGACGTGCTTTCAGAAATTGCAAGGCTCTATGACCCTTTGGGCCTGATAGGACCCATTGTTACGAAGGCTAAGATATTCATCCAAGAACTTTGGAAAATAAAATTAGATTGGAGTGAACAACTACCACCAGATGCAATGGAAGAGTGGATGAACTTCTAGCCAAAAATTCGCGAAAGTAAATAACTTCAAAATCCCAAGGTGCATTCTACTTCCTGCCACATTAGTGTTTCGTCAATATTTGTGTGGACTGTAAAACTGGTTAAAGAATAAAAATCAGTCTTTTTCGCAACGCTAAGACATTTTTATTCGTGCACCCGCTTTTTTGTTGGGGTACAGCTAGACAATGTTTACTTTTACAAATTTTTACAGATGGCGCTACAGTGCGCTGATGACGTAACATTCCGTTCGGCGTTGAAATATACAATATTTCAAAAATATATTTAAAAATGCAATTTGCTATATACAGTTTACAAATGCCTAAATGAATTAAATACAAATAAATTCAACATTCTAAAATAAGCAAAAAAATACAATATTCAAAAATAGAAAAATACAATATTCTAAGAATATAATATACTTCACATTACAATTTAATTTATATTATTATTTTCTATTGGTAAGATACATATTTTTGAGATAGAACGTGTGAGAACCCCGTGGCAGTTTTTAGTTTAACGACTCTGACTTTTACCGTCAGTTCCATAAATAACCTCCAAGATTCTTGACTCATTGCCCATTTGCCGGGAGGCAAATCATTTTCCTTTAAAAAGCACTAAACACCCTACGGCAACATTATTTTTCTCGAACTGCCACTTGTTTTATTTTGTAAATGATTAAGATAATCATTTTTCCAGCGTTTCCAAATAGTTTGTACACTTTGTTGTATACTGCCACCTAGATAGTCTATTATCTGAAATATCTAAAATTGCGGGCTCAGGTATTGCACTGATAGGTCGACCAATTATAAAGTGTCCAGGAGTTAAAACTTCATATTCATTGATATTATCTGACAATGGTACTAATGGACGTGAATTATTATTGTCTCGAATTCTTCGAAAGTTATTTTACTATTAACTAAAGTTCTATAGAGATGGCGTTTGAATGATTTTACCCCTGCCTCCCACAAACCCCGAAATTAGGAGAACGAGGTGGGATAAATTTCCACTGGATAGCAGTTCATGAAGCAAAATAATTTGCTAATGTCTCGTTTTTGTTACAAATTAATTTTATGAAATGATTTAATTCTGCAGCTGCGCCATTTTTAAAATTAGTTGCGTTATCGGACATTTTAAAAATGCGGCCTCTACGGGCACATAGCCTCTTCAAAGCTGCAATAAATGCCTCAGTTGTTAAATCAGTCATTGCCTCTAAATGAATAGCCTTTGTAGCCAAGCATACAAAAATCGCAACATAAACTTTTGAAAATATCCCCATTTCTCTGATTTTTAAATTTTATTTGAAAAGGTCCGCAAAAATCCACCCCAGAGTTTAAAAATGGCGCACTTGGAGTTAATCATTTCTGATGGTAGATTTCCCATTAATTGATCTACCCCAGTAGGCTTCTGTCTCAATCATGCAATGCAATCATGAACTGTTTTTCGTGCAATTTCTTGCCATTAATGGGCCAAAACTGCATTCTAATTTGATGTACTAAACCCTGAGCACCAATATAAAAAACTTCGAAGAATTATGCATATGCTCAAAAAGTAATTTAGTAAATTTATGTTTACTAGGTATAATTATTTGATGTTTTGCTTCAAATGGTAAATCAGCATTACAAAGCCTCCACCAACTCTGAGTAAAGAATTCTCATCTAAGAAAGGATCTAAAGCCTTTAACTTACTTGTTTTTGAAACACCTTTAAATGATTTTTAGGCATCGATTTCAGCTTTAAACTCACTTAATTGTGCTATTTTAGCTAAAAATTCCGTACTCCTCTTTACTTCATCTGCAGTTAAATATTTCTCCTTATTACAAGACTCCTTAGCTTTGATGTTATTAATGAACCTAAAAATAAAGCTAAAAATTCTAATTAATTTTATGAAATTATTTGTAACATTAAAGAGTTCATAAAAATTTGAAGAACACTCAGTCATTGAAAGAGTCACAGCACATTTTAGTTCATCTCTGTAGGAAGGATCAGGAAAAAGTTGATTGTCCTCGTATTCATCAGTTTGTAAATCTGGACCCGAGAACCACATTTCGTTCTTTAAAAGTTCATCCACATTGCAGCCTCTAGATATTAAGTCGGCAGGATTGTTCTTGGAGCTAACATGTTTCCAATGGTAGTTCTTTGAAAGTGCTTGGATCTCCGCCACCCTGTTGCTGACAAATGTTTTGAGTTTATGAGGTTCAGTCTTTATCCACGTTAAAGCAATCGTTGAGTCTCCGTCCACATCCAAATTTTATGAATAGGTAATTGTAGAATTGGCACAACCTTTTTGACTAATCTCGATAGTAGTAAAGCTGCAGACAGTTCTAACCTCGGTATGGTGAGTGTTTTCAAGGGAGCCACTCTGGACTTGCTGCATAATAATCTAGTTTGAGATTGTCCAAATTAGTTGAAACAATTTATGTAGACAACAGCAAATATTTATTGTTCTGAAAAGTACAAAAGCTGTGAAACATCTGAAAGAAAAAAAAAGTTCACTTGATCTGCGTCCGGAGAAATGGAACAATGCATCTAAAAATCAGCAGGCACCTTAAAGAAAGGTATCAGTACGGGATATGTCCACCGTGGAGTGTGATGCAACATTCTACACGTCGTACCATACTTTGCACAATATTATCGAGCAGCTGTTGAGGCAATTTATCCCATTCCTCTGTGAGTGCACGGATGAGGGTGTTCTTGTTTGGCGGAGGATAGTTTCGACCAGCAACTTGTCTCCCCAAAACATCCCACACATTTTCAATGGGGTTTAGATCTGGAGAACGTGCTGGCCATACGAGACGTTGAATATCCTCGCTGTCTAGACAATCCTGAACAGCGAGTGTTCGATGACATGTTGCGTTGTCGTCCATAAAAACAAATTTATCGCCGACAGCACCACGGAAAAGACGAACATGAGGAAGTAGAACTTCATCAATGTATCGTTGGCCCGCCATAGTCCCATTCGCAACCACATGTAGGCGCGTGCGGCCATTGATCATGATGCCGGCCCACACCATGATACTGCATGTCGGATATCGGTCCTTTTCCTGGATATTTTCTGGACGATAAGCAGTACCACTCTCGCGCCAGATGAGTTGGCGTTTTAATCCAATGACAGACTGAACCTACTCTCATCTGAGAATAGTACGCATGCCCAGTCCTGTTCAGTCCAATTGTGATGCTCACGACACCATTGCAAACGGGCAGTACGGTGCTGTCTGGTCAATGGGACACACACAACAGGTCTCCGTGTGTGTAGTCCTCCTCCCCTCAAACGTCTAGCAACAGTTTTTCGGGAGATCTGCTTTCCTGAGACAGCAAGAAACTGATTTGCCACCTGCTGAGCTGTGGTGCGCTTGTTTCTTTTTGAAGATAGGACGATATATCTGTCTTCTGCAGGCGTCGTACTTCTAACACGACCTCCCCCGTGCCGTCTACTACACATTCCAGTAGTTTTAAATGACTTCCACAGCCGTGAAACAACTCTGTGAGTGATGTCGAACTCTCTGGCAACATCTGTTATTTTTCGCCCTTCTTCGATCTTTCCAATAATTCGGCCACGCATAAAATCATCTATGTGATGTCGGGAAGACATGCCAAAAATTTTAAGTTCATCTATTAAATCTTTCCTGTAAAACTTTGACTTGAAACAACAACTGTCCACACGCGTCAAAACCTTTAAAGCTCTTATGAACGCTATCACGTGATGAACAGAAAAAATTTGCATACTCATACTTCTTCTTACTAATATCCCGCACTTGTTCTAATTTTCCACATTTTGCTTCCTTTCATTTTGTGGTTGCAATGGATGATAGTGTTATCCGTCCTTAGCAATTGTCCAGCAGTGTATATAATCATTAATGTTAATGGCCCACAGAAACTGAATTATCACCTTAATTCATTAAAACATTCTTTTTTTTTCTATATTCAAATACAATTCATCTGCAAAACTAAATTGAGGATTGTCTGGATAAACTACTCCTTATTACCATTTAATTTTAGTTATTAATATTTTTAGATATTTGTAGAAAACTGTGAGGGGACTGTGAACAGGGTGTTGCCTAATCAACTGACAAATTCAGAGGGGAGTAGTAGGCAGCATCAGGACGACAACACGGGCTCCCAAATCCCGTTTAATCGGTGGTGTTGTTGCTGTGTGTTTCATACAGGGATACATATGAAAGATAGATTTAACAGAAACATGTAATACAAACACAGAGAAATATAGACGTACATTACAAACGATAATCCAAGTATAGAACAGAAGAGGTGCACTGCTTTCCTTTCGAGACGTGAATCCCTTGCAAGCGAAAATCCGACTTCTTTTCCCGAAGATACATCCATGCCTTATTCGGGATTCGATCCCGAACCCACTCGATTACACACCGATAGTCATAACTACCATACTAGGTTGCGTTAAGCCGGCGAAAATCACAATAATAGTCGCCATCGGGAAGTCAATGAACCAGATGGCGGGAGAGGCTAAATGACTGCGGGGACTTGGAGCTCCGTGGTAGTGTTGAAGAAACCTACAAGTATTCAAATTTCTCACTTTCCCCAAATTTGCTGCAGGCAGTACCAGTGCACACCAGAACGTCTGTTCATGCATGATGATGCACTAGAACAGTTTTGTGGTGCGTAACCACTTCCACTCTACAAATCCGAGAAGGTGGATTGGATAAGTCGGCCACGCTCCCCGGGCATCAATCTCTTGGGTTTCTTCTTCTAGGACCATTTGAAATCGCTTGTGTATGAGACACCCAATGCATGGATAATCGTCGCTTCAGCTGACATCGCCAGCACACAAGATTTGTTTGAATACGTCCAACAACCATCATCTTTCGGTGCCGGTCGTACTATAACCTACATGGACACAATTTTGAACCATTCCTACGACAATCCCTTGTTGTTACATATCTGGCAACGATCTGTGATGCATTGTTCACACTGTAAAAAAATATGCTTTAAGTCTAATAAATATATTTCTTATCTCTTCTTGCCTTTTTTCATTCCATTCGACATCAAACACTTCATGTCTCTTTTTGTGGATTACACCGACTAAACATGTTTTGCGACCCCATGTTCTGTGGTGATTTCTCATTCCCATACTGTCTATTATCATTCCTCTGAATTTGTCAGTCGAATTTAGCAACACCCTGTATGAAGTTTATATTATCGTTTATTTAAATATATTATATCAAATAAACGATTTTTAAATATATTATAAAAAGTCAAAAAGTACATTTATTTTTACCTTCGTAGGAATTAAACTTTACAGAAATGGAGAGTTGAAACAGAGCACACGGGATTCATTGGGACAAAAAAGATTTAAATAAGTTTTATGTAAAACTAAATTTCTGTATAGCCAAATTTAATTTATAAGATGTTTTATGAATTGTTTGGAAAGTTGTCTATATCAAATAAAGGATGCATTATGGAAAAATAATACGTATTCTCTATCTTCAAAATTGTGGACTTTTTAAAAAATGTACTTCTTTTACTTTGATATGAGTGTTATTTTAAAAATAAACCTCGCTTAAGGCTACACGGTACCCTTTTTCAAAAAATATTTTTCTAGACAGTTAAAGTTAAAATGATTGATGTTTTATACTTAGATTATATTATTAAGCTGATTCTGTAAGCAAAAAGTCAGTTTGACCAGCCATTATTTTACAATTTTAAAAAATTAGGAATTTTTGAAGTTTTTCAAACTCTTATAAAATACTCAATCTTTAAAATTTTTTAGTAATTTTAAGTTATTTATGATTCTTAAATTATTACAAACAATATTTAATATGGATTTGAAAATCTAATCTCTTGTTGATTTTTAATAATTATTTTTCTAGAAAAACCTGGAAAAAACACGAAAAATTTTAAAATATCAACTTTAGCATTTCTTAGAAAAATAACTAGAGTTCTCAGCCCTAAATCCATACTAACTTTTAAAAAACATACCTTTCGGAGTACATACAAAAAAATTCAAGGCTCTATCTTGAACAGGATAAAAGCCTTAGGGATTAGAAAACACTTATACCTCCAAAATTAAAAGTCAGAGAAAAACGCATTCAAAGTTTGTAAAGTCATAAAATAAAAACTTATAATGCTCGTAAAACTCCAATTTTTTAATATGTTATTTTTCAATATATGTTCTAAATTAAAACACTATTTTTATTAAATATTACTGAAAATTATATTTTTAATTCAAAATATATTTTTGCATAATATTGATAGCATTTGTTAAGACGTGAGTTTATTCGGCTTTATCTTAACCTAATATTTCACAAAAGTTTTGAAACACGAAGCATTTATGTACAAAATAATAATGATACTAACTTAAGCTAAAAATAGTCAGGTTTGCTCATAAAATTTAATTTTTTTCAGTTTTAAATTGGCGCAGTTTAGGAAGTTTTAGCTCTTGTCGTACGACTTTAAAATACTAAAATATAGTACAACAATATGTTTAGTATAATGTAGTTTGGTACATCAAGGAAATATTCAGTTATATCTGTAGCATTTGAATTCAGAATACTTCTATTCGGAAGTCTAATTGCAGAATCAGCTGAGGACTGATTTTTAGATACATCATTTTCAGTAGTATTCCATCTCTTCGAAATATTGTTTCTCACAGAAACCCAGAATGCATTTGCCATGGCATTTTCTCTACAGGAAAAATTAATGATAAATCTTTTAAGTTATATAAACTATTTTTAAAGCAAAAATTGGCCATGAAATTAACCTTTATTAATTAATTATGAGAACTCAAAAAACTCAAAACATAATCAAGCAGAAATGATTTTAGTAATGAAAATTGGAATTAAAAACGATTTCAAACAAAAAGCTCAAAAATATTTTTAATTAATTCAACTGAAGTGTTAAAAAATGCTTTAAAAGGAAACCGAAACCCAAACCATAACTCATAAAACTTCAAATATCTTAAAAACTAATTTGCTAAGAGATATGAAATTTTGTGGCAAGCATCTCAATGATATGGACCACCAAAACATGCAAAAAAAAAATTTCGGTAAAAATGAAATTTTTAGGGTATTGTGTAGTCTTAAATTGATATGAAGCTTTTTTTATCATTACATTACTTCCACTGCTTTTGCTCTTTATTTTTCATTAATCTCGAAAAATTCAAGCGAAACTATTGTTGCCTTCTTAAAGTGTTTTAATTCAATAAGATTAATTTCATAAGATTCCTATTTAAAATAATTTCCTTTACTTCATATCATGATTAAAAATTCATTAATTAAAGAGGGTTTCATTATTGTATTTTGATCTTGAAAACTAAATCAAAATCAATCCGAATGAAAGATTCTCAACATCTAATACTAAAGGGTAATTTTTTTAATCTTTTATAAAAATGTATAGTGATAAACACTTTTGAAAAGACATTTCTACAGTATTAGCAAAATTGCATCTGTGTTAAGAACCAAAAAAATAGTGACTTTTTATTGATACATCTAAGTTGAGTTTAAAAAAGCAGTACTTCGTCAAAATGGAAATAAAGTGTAATTCTATTTCAGAATGTTAATTTTCAGGACGAAAACAAAGTCTTAATAACTTGACAAAACTATTATTTGTGCTGAATATAAGTGGAAAATTTGCACTGATTTTAAAGTTATATTTATTCTGTTAATAAGACGAGTGATACATAATATTCATCTTATGTGCGAAGGAGAGTTTCAAACTAAAGGTAAATATTAGCATGTATAAAAGTGACCTTTTCAGAAGTCTATGGAGTCAAGTAATAAAAATGTTGCTAATTGCCCTTTAGTGGCATCAGTAAACATATTTTGGAACGAAGCTGCTATTGGTAAAATGTTTCATAAAAATTCTGGGTTATAGGCTCAAATGACATTTGCTTCAGTATCGTTATCGATTGCAATGGACTGGAGTAATGCTTGACAACTGTTGGATCAACAGAAGGACATAACAGAAAAGTCAGAAAATACTAAACAGAAAGTAATGTAAATAACTTAAAATTTGTTCTAATAGATAAAATTTGAGAAAGTAAATTGCAGGTAAGTTTAATATTTTATTACACTTTCTCGTAAACTGATATTGCAATAACCCATAAATAGACATCATTTTTATTTAACAAAAATAAGAATCATTTAAAAGAGTCTATAGTCATTTTAATGTTTCTAAGCTTGTATTGAATTTGAATATTGTAATTAAACACAAAAAAATGTTTATTTACGTTACTCATTATTCCTATTATAGAAATTTTTCTGGTTTTTAAGGAATTGTTCCTTTTTGTTGAAATATTTTACACACAAATAGTTGGATGTTAAAAACGGGATCATAAAATTAGTAATCGATATATATTAAATGCTAGATTAAATTCAATCTTTTTGTAATGACACAGGGAAAGATAATTATCTTATACATTTTTGATGGTAATGTAAGCAATTGAGAGTTTTATAATGCTTATGATTGTGTTTTTACTAAATTACTAGACATATTTATACAATCCTTAGAAATTATGTATTAGGTAACATCCGCAATGATTACCACTCAAGATTGAAAAATAATTTTTTAATTAAAGAAACAAATACAAATTAATCATGCGTAGTATGTGTTATATAATAAATTGGATAGATATTGGTAATAGCTAAATAGTAATCACAAAATGAATTGCATGCAACTGCGAAAATTCAAAGAGTCTCAACAGAAGTACTGAAACTTAATTTACGTACGAAAACACAGCACACTATCTATATTATATTAAAACATTTTAAAATTATTAAAAAATAGTTTTACATGCTCATATATAAGTATCGTTTATATTATCATCTTAAAACTATTAAAATCACTGTAGATGGGCCAATAATTAAGACATTCAAGCGCCAACTTTTGAGAACTGTCTACCTTTCTTTTAAAAGCAAAGATATATACTAGCTTCGAATTTCCGTCCCGATAAGGCTGAAATATTTGTTACTTTGTTACTAAGATTATTTTTGTGTTTGTCTGTGAGTGTGATTGACTATTCAGATTAAAAGTTTTTATGGGTTCTTCATCCTATTGTAAAAAGATATTTAGCATTTTTTATTGTGGCCATTTATTTAAGTGAATTTTTATTGTTCGTCTGTATATGTTGAAACTCCCAAATTCAGTAAATAGCAAAATGCAAATACCCAGGTGCCATTAGCATGACATAAGAAAAATATAAATTGGTTCGTATTGACAGGGTTTTCTTTTGTACTCAAGTGATTTATGCCGAAAGTTTTCCTCATGAATCACTTGATGGCCACTCGTTGGAAATTAACAAACATTAAGTGAAAAATGTTAGTTGGGGAAATACACGCTGGGAATATCTTTTCGGAACTTTTTAATGAACGTAACATTTTTGTTTTATGTACAGTATCAAAATTGAGTCAATATTAAATAGATTCAGACATTATTTCCCACCAAGGGTAACATAATAGCCTGTCTCATCTATTTGATAATCAAGGACAGCTATGTCTGCGCAGACAGTGTTCTCAGACACAGTTCTAAGTAACAGCAAAAATCAATGTGGGGCACAAGACAAATTTCTGATGTAGACAGTGCAGAAAGAGAAGTTTTTGTGTCTGTGGATCACAGAAAAATGAGATCTCATACAATAAAAAGCGATATCCTACAACATTTGACAGTTAATATACTAGATATATTCTTAATTAGAACATTTATGATAAAAGTGCCGTAAATAGGGCAGGTAAACAAGACCTACTTTGATCATTACTGTGTTGCATTAAAAAGCATGTAATCTTTCTGTACATGAAAAAAAAATTCAATACTACAAAATAAGTATTACTGAAAAAAAAATATTTAAAAATCCAAATTAACTACTTACATCTTAAGTAGTTTTTGCTAAAGGGCATGAAATAATACTGGAAAAATTAGGACAGTTAAATTATGCTTCCAAGAATTATTCCGAAAAATTTCAAAAGCAAACAAAGACTCAGTGGTTTTACGATGAAAATGTTAGTACTTTTAAAGTTCAACGCAAAACTTTGTAATTCTAATTTTAAAATAATTTATTTAGGCTGTTTAATCTGTTTGATACTTTTTTATAATCATTATTTCGATTTGAATTTTCTTCTAAATTGACATTGTAATGGAATTTGCTGGTTCACACACACACACAAATTTTCTTTACGCAATTATAAAGTACGTTAAATTTTTCCTTCGACTATTTTTGTTAATTGTTAATCTTATTTTCTCTATAATACTATATTTATTTTGAAAAAAAAATAATTTTCTTGGAAATTACATTATTAGTCTGTTATGCCTTAAAAAAGTAATGTTCATGTCATTATACCTTTATGCTCAAATTCCTTGACTCTGTTAATGTTTCTCGTTATAGATAGTGGCAACATCTGTCTTACGGAGTACGATTCTTTCCCTCATTGAATATTTTTGGAAACTTTTGATGTTTAGAATAGTTTTTATAGAATGAAAAGGCAAAAAGGAAGCTGTGTTTTATTTATAAGGTTAAGTAAACAAATTGCACCTAAATAACTCAAATTGTTTTTGATTTCATTAAAACTATTCCTTGCAAATTATAAACAAGCAAGAAATAAAGCTATCTAAAATATATGCATATATATGTTATAGATAGATAGCTTTATTAGCATATATATGTTGTTCTTATTGTGTGTTTATTATATTGGGAACATATGAAATACAAGAGAAGATCAGAAAGCATGCAATACAAGCAGAAGAATATACACATTTATTACAAATGATGATCCCAGCAGATAACAAGAAGTGGTGCGCTGCTTTCCTTTCGAAACGGGAATCCATTTCAGACGATTTATTTCACGAAGAAGATACAACCATGTCATACTCGGGATTCGAACCCACTCGGTTACAAGCCGAGAGTCAAAGCCATCATACTGGATGGGGTATATGTATATAGTTAGCATTTATAAAAATATACTTTAAAAAGTTCTTTATATAAAACGTAGCTGAAATACTGAAAGTTATATATACGTATAAGAATATCATCAAATAATTATTGAGATACTTTTAATTCAATTTACTAATTAATTTGAGGACAAAAAGAGAAAAATCTTCACTTCTCCAGATAAAAGTATTTTATAAATATGTTTATGTTTTTATGGTGGTTTTTTAAAAATCTTTTTACAAAATTAAAGTGTATTGGTTCATATTGAAGTGAAGACAAATGTGAGTCATTCAATATAACATTTGACTTGTGGAATATTTTTGCATATTTTTCGTCTTCAATTCTTGTTGTAGACGAAAAGGATCAGAAGATCTTGAGGGATGCTATTCCAACTATCATTTGAGGCAAATTGATTTTCTGGTACGTTTCGTGAAAAGACATTTCATTGAGCTATACACGCCTGAGAAGTAACAGATATGTCACAGGTTACTATTTTATCGTCAGCTTTCTTTTAAAACCTTAAGGTATTATTTTTCGTCGCATGATTTATAATGGAAACCTTAGTGACTGATTCGTCTTAAAATAAAATTGCAAAAAAAAAAAAAAACTTGCGCATTTTTTTAATCAAAACATACACTAATCTAATATCCTATAAATATTTTGGGGTAGAAGTTGCCTTTTCAGCCATTGTACACTTGGATTTTTTTGCAATTGTGTGGGAGACAGAAATGTAATTCTGCGTGAATGTGACATTCTTTAGCAATTTTCAAGCAGTTTAAAATTAGAGTGTAATTTTTAAAATTAATTTTGTTTTTAAGCAAATAATAAGATTAGGAACAATACAAAAGATAATTAAAGGTAATGAGTTTGCAGCAAAGTAGCTTCTTCGTTTGATAAAATACTGGAAAAGAGCTGAAAACATGAAAAGATCAATGAAAGGTATTTTTTCCCCTGAATATTTGGAAAATTATCAAATGCTATTTCCCGCATTGAAACAATTATTTATAAAAATGAATAAGGAATGAATACTTTTTGGTATTCATCCTTTTTTATCAGTGATAAATTAACTTATGTATCAATGGTCATTTACGTGTATTATATATATATATATATATATATATATATATAATACACGTATAAATATAAATATATATATATATATATATATATATATATATATATAATACACGTATAAATATAAATATATATATATATATAAACACGTATAAATATATATATATATATATATATATATATATATATATAAGATGACTATCTCAGACATTCTATTCAAAGGGTCTTTTAAAATGGACTGTCGTCAATTCCTTCTAATATACACTTCCGAAAATTACCCATCGTTCACCAAATTTAGTAAAAGGTTCACACATTTTCTTTTTATATTGCATTCATAAAAATACGCTTTATTTTCTACTCCATTAAAAAAAACCTTGCTTAGTCGTCAATTCATCGTTTTTTTAAAAAACATATCCTGTGTTATTTGCATACCAAAAAACTAGTTAAATCAATAACATGAGTCCAGTTTCCAAACGAATTAATGGCTTTACAAATAAGCCTATTGATTGCTTTCCGGATTCCATCATTACATTACTCTTATAACTGGGTATTTAAAAAATATTATACATTTTTTATAAATATACAAGACCACAATTCAACTAAACAAAGTAATTTTTTTCAATTACATATTTTGAAAACTGTCATAATTTTGGTATAAAAAAAATTTTAATTGCCATTTGCGCTTTTTAAAAAGCATAATGCTTTAGTTTTTTTTTAAAAAATTTAATCATGCGTAAATTTGCTGTTTATTCCTTTTAAACAGAGTGATCTAAATTATAGTCACATTTTGTTAAAAATAAACACATACATAACATTCAAATCTCTTTTAAAGGAGAATTATTCGATAAAAGCTATTTTTATTAGAAATTTCTGAAGTAAACTAAAAGTAATTATGCATATAAAAATCTAATTATTTATATCAGCCGCATATTTTCGAAGGAGCACGAATCTCAAATAGATTAAATATAACATTACAGGTGATGTGTTAAAAGTAAATTTATAAAAATAGATAAGGTTTTCCACACATATAGTCAGACCTCACTTTACCGAACCCTTATTTAACGATTTTTTCTTTTCCCCTGTTAAAAGGAAGGTAAAAACCTCTATTTAACGAATGATAAACTCTGAATTGAAGCATTTTCTCAATAGCCGAAAATATTATTTATTAGTTTGGATTATAAAATATTGGATTTTTTTTGTAGCATTCCTTTTGTCCGGAACAGGAAAATACTTTTCTTATAGGCAGCCGATTGAAACGGGAAAGGGTGCAACCAATTGTTAGGCTTTAGAAGTGTAGATGAATCACACGGGTGTAACTTTTTGCGGGAGTTTTGAATAGGACACGGAATTTCTTTTTTATCTCCTTCCGCTCCACATTTCAGGGAATATCTTAAGATTTTTTTTAATTTTAAGAGAGTTGGTTATGAGTTGGTTGGTTGGTTTATGAGTTGGTTTTAAGAGTTTTTGGTTTTGGAGAGTTTAGCTTTAAGAATTAGGAGTCTTCTCTCTTTCTTGACATAACTTAAGTTTATTATACGTTCATTATAGCGTTTTCACATCACAGAATATTAGGTAAGTTCATTCCTGCTTCTTCTGAACAGGTTATTTTGACAAACGATGAACGTGCTTCTTTGTGGTGTGATTTTAAGCGATTTTTTTTCAATTCCTACTATTAGATCACACTCTCTATATATTTATCTATTTTTCTTGGTGGAATTTTCAATCGTTAATAAAATACATTGTAAAGCGCTTAATTGAGCTGAAATTTTATATACATGGTTTTATATGGGATGACAATACAATAATTTAATTATAATTAATAGAAATTAATTTATTAAAAGTAATTATTTATAGAATTACAAATACAGCCACACGTTTGCGCCATTTTTGGCGACTTAGTGACCTTTTTGGCGACTTGGGTCAAAACTTGAAAAAAAAATTCTCACGTTATAAAGCATTAATTTGAACAGAAATTTTATATGTAGGATTGTTTGGGATGAGACAATACAACACTTTAATGACAGTTGATAAAAATTACTTACCACTTATCTGGTTCATGAACATTTAATTTTATCCCTTTTCTCATAGTTCTTGGTGGAATAAAACAAAAAATTAGCGCTAAGAAGAACATTTCCTTCATTTTAGGTATTTGCCAATTATAATATATTTTAGATTTATTCTATGTTTTTACATTTACTTGAAATGACACTTTCATTCTTTTTTCGTGTATTTAGATTTGCTATTAGATAAAAATAGGACAAAATTTTGCATAAAATTGGGATTTTTTTTTCTAAAACGTAATGGGGACTATCTCCGTTACACAAATATATCTAAGACAAATTTGTACATTGTAAAAACGTATGGTACTGCGTGCTTCAAAAAGAATCACTTGATTTGAAGCGCGTTTGTCATGAAAAATATTTAACATGGACACATAAGATTCATCTTGTTATTTGACAAATCAAAGTTCTTTTTTTTATTTACAAACCAAATTAAAATTGATCAATGTGTCTATCTTTGGATGCACGGCATTTGCTTCAGATGCGATGTTAAAAAGTAAATAGTTAATAAAATCAATTGAAAAAAAATGTTTTCCTTCAATCTCTCGCTATATAAAGTTTTTTCTTAATGCTAAATAAGTTTATTTATACATAAAGTATAGTTAGTAAAAGTATGGTTGCAAAACATATACTTTAATTGAAAAGGAGCGCAAAAAATGATTTGCCTAAAGGGGTCCCCTTATATCCTCCTGTGCTTTTTTTGAAAAATCCTCTTACGCCACAGATGGAATTGATTACTCCAGTAATTTCCAGAAGAATCCATATGGTTGCCAAATAGCCACAAGTGGTCACCAACATGATCACCATAAAGGATGCCAACTTATCTATATCGCTAATAGTTTGCCAAGTGTCCAATGAAACACCATTATAATGTAAGAAATGGCGTTGCTTGCGTATATTACAATTAAAACGCGGAGATGAAGACGGAATTTATTTTGCATTACTTACAATATATTGAGAAAAAATAGAACTACATAATACACACGCAAATTAAATTTTTACAATTGGAGCAATGAATGGGTTTCAGTTGTATAATTTGTAAAATGGGGGCTGGTCTACCGATGGGCATACTCCCCCCTAGTTTGCTGAAAATAATTTTCCTTTGTTTCTTTCTATCCGATATATTTTTTCTGTTACCCACATTGTTCGAATTGTAATTTATTTTTACAATATCCAAAAAAAATTTTTGATTCCCATCATTGAAAAATCTTGGCATGTATAAAATTCGTAAGATTAGGCTAAGATCAAAATATGCTATAGCAACAAATGTTCATAAGTTTTCAAGTAAATCTCCATTTATACGTCAGGAACACGTTTCAGACGGATTCAAAAAGAGGTATGAGTCTAGACAACCAGAAAAATTAACTTATCTACTTCAGTAACGTTTCTTCATGAAAATGAGTAAAATTTAGGCAGCAACATTTCAGAATACTAAGAACATTCAGAATGCTAATCAGTAAGCTGCTTTAAATTACGCAGAACTATCGCGTAAGCCCCCCCGTCCACCTAACGGCGAACTAGCTTCCATTGTTCAAATTATGCAACAGTTATACTCATTGCTCAAATTATGAAACTCTAATTTAAATGTCCACCAATGGCGATACAGACAAGTTTGTATCATTTTTGGTGACTTACGGAATATATGGATGGTTCTAGAAATTGGTAGAGGAATCTAAACATCACGATCTTTGACGTAAGTGGATTTTTCCAGAACGTGCAGGAAAATAGGAGGGGACCTCCTAAGCAGTTCGGTCTTGGTGATCCTCTGCAATTACAATCAATTTGGTGCGATCCATTTTTACTAAATGTACCATATATATATAAATAAATATTTTAGAATACCACACAAAAAAATTTATACAGACACAGATAAACAAAGATTTTCACCTACGGTATTTTATGTTCCATGAAGAAGAGATTAAAATTTCTGTACAATGAAATGTGTAAAACGCCTTCGTTTTTCAACTTCTCATTTCAAAATAGTTTCACCCCAAGAACAAACGTAAGTTGTAGTATAGTTTATCAATTTTAAGAACACAGCACATGTTCAGCGTAAATAGGGCTACACCCCATTTGAGTTTGGAAGTGAGGACAGGCTCCCCGAGCGATGAATGGAAAGTTGATATTAAATATCTTTGCCACTCAGATCTTTAGACGCGACACTTATGAATCTCTTCGATGAGACGACTCTCATGGAAGGACTTCTGGTCTGATGGCTATTTATAATATCTCCTTGTCTCAAAGGCACAATGTATTTACAATAAAACATGCCTTCTCTGGGATTCGAACCCAGGCCCTACAGCACAGCAATCAGCGTCGCGAACCACTATACTGGATAGGCGGCTGTAGAAATACGTGAAAAATACTCTTAATCAATCTTCAATTAGTTACACTATTGAAATGAAAAGTCGAATTGCAGTGGCCATTCAAATCTGTTGATATTGCAATGCTTCATAGAAAGTGGGTAGAATTTCGTATAGGCTAGATATGTTGCGAGCAACTATTGGTGTGCAAATTGAAATCGTGCAATAAAGCATTTTAAAAAAACTTAAATGTTTATGGAACAAAAAAATGCAAGTAAATACATATTTATTATTTATTTATTTATTTATTTGTAATTAGTATTCGACAGTGTAGGCGTACTTTTTGGACACCCGTTATATTTTTTATGAAAAAAAATTTTAAAGCTCCTCATTAAACAAAATGCAAAGTAAAATGTCTATAAGGAAAATTTATGCTTTATTTTAATTTATTATCGAAACCACAATAATGTGGACTTCTTATTTGAAGTAAATATTTATTGAGTGCGAGTGTATTATACTAAAAATGAAGAAGCTACTCATTTTTAATTAACTCTCCTTCTAAAGCGCATTTAAAATTAATAAAAGTCATATTTGATGGAATGTACTTGAGAAGAATTTTACATACTTCGTTATCCTTACTCTTTTTTGTGAGCAAATATTATTGTAACTAATTTTTCTGCGAATATGAAATTAACTTTGAGACTCAGAAAAGCCTATCTAGAAAATAAATAATAATGAATGAAGCCCACACCTTTTTTTTATGACTAATGAATAACGTCATGTTGGTTGTGTTTCCTAAAATAAATTTAACTTAAAGTTCTTTTACATATTAATTGATTCGAAGAAAAGTTAACTGATGAAATTCTATGTTAACACAGTAGTAAACTTCATGATGTCAAAAAAATGCTTATATTCTACTGAAAAGAAGAAACCACAACAAAAAGAGTTTACCAACGAGATCGATACCAGACATACATGAAAAAATAACTTAATGAATAGAAGTTTGAATATAAACTTTATACCATACAAACACAAAGCTTTTATGGCATCAGGGAAGAAGCTGAAAGTAAGAATGGTAGTTTCACAACTGAACAACTTTTGAAAAGTACAAATTTTCGATATATATATATATATATATATATATATATATATATATATATATATATATATATATATATATATATATATATATATACATATATATATATACACATATATATATACATATATATATATATATACATATATATATACATATATATATATATATATATATACATATATATATACATATATATATATTATAAATGCGAAAGTTTGTGATGATGTTTGCGCGTCTTTCATTCAAAAACAATTGAATGGATTTTAATGATACTTTACAGTAATATAGCTTATACATCAGAATAACGCATAGGCTATAATTTATAGCATATGCTGTAATTTGTAAAGATATTGTGAGAAGAGTCCAAAATATGACGACATTTGTCAAGTAAGTAGGAAAAAATTCTGCCATCTGCAAGCAATTCTGGCTTGCACTTAAAAAAAGCCCACGTCAGCATATATCTATCCTTTGTTTATGAAAGAAAACTTTTTGTTTTGGCTACGCAAGGCGCTCGCTTCTAATTAATTCCTGTGATCAGCATAATCCGTAATTTTTTTTATTTCAGAATAAAACTAAGTTTTGAAGGGAGATGTTGTTATGAATCACTCGTTATTTGAATGGGTTTTTTTTAATGATTTTACTATGCACATTTGGTAGTAAGAAATTGATCTTTTTTCAAAATAAAAACTTTTATTGTTTCTGGTACGTACAGTAGATAAACTTTCTCATTCACACTACATCATCTGGATATATTTGCATAGTTTGTTTGTGGTTAGTAGTTAATTATAACGTTATAATTATAATTGAATAGGCCGATATTGCATTTTTAAGTATAAAAATAATTTTAATTATTGTACTGTATTTTTTACAGTGAGTGAATATTAACGTCACACTGTTCAGCTACACGAGGACTTTCTGCAACGGACCACGTAATTTTGAACCATGATCAAGTGACGTGGACGACACATGAGCTGGCACCCCCTTCTCCTAATTACCACACCACACCAACTTAGAAAAAATATTTTACCAATACTTAGCAGGAATATTTTTTGAAATCCACTCTTCCAAGGTATATGGCAGCACGGGTTCTGTGATGAGTATTTTAGCGGGGAAGGCGAACAGTTTTGCAGCAGATATGCGTTTTCAGCTGACGGCGTTTTCAGCGCATTGCAAAGATTCTTATTTTTGTCCCGAAAAATAGTTAATGTCAAAATTTCAGTGTCTTATGTTTTTGTATGTTAATGAAGACCTTAGAAAGCGATTTGACTATTTATTTTAAGTGAACGGTGTATATAATTAATTTTACAGTGGAATATTGTTATCTCTAACGAATTAAATTTCCCAAAGTGGAGTATTTTGTGTATGTATTTCCCTTAAATTTCAATGTAGTGATCCAAAAAAAAATATTGCATGGGAAAAAAACTGCACTAAATCATAATGTGGTAGATAAAGCATTAACGTGCATCGCGCCCCTACACGGCGGGTCTTGCAAAGCTCTAATAAAACTCGAGCTATGAAAGTAGCTATATATTTTCTAACTTGACTCTATCGTTATCATTTCACTGTGTTTTTCATTGAATCGCCATTATAGCCATTATAATTTAAGAAACGGCGTTGCTTGCGAATATTACAATTTTAACATAAAATAAATACAGCAGAAAGTAATATTAATGTATTATACTTTCAGATATAAATTATTTAAACTATTTTACATTTTACGCAAAACTTTTAACAATGTGTTACTTTTCGTGAGCAGAAATCAGCGTAGGGAGGTATTTTCAAAAATCGACCCTCAAGAGTGTTACGTGGATATGTAAAAAAAATCCTTTTTATCAGCTATTAGATCTACATACTTAAATTTTAACAAAGGTATCTTCTTTCATTCTATTTTTTTTTTTTAGCTGATATATGCAAAAAGCCTTTTTTTCCTTTAATTTGAAATCCACGTAAAATTAACTCATTAAAAACTTCTTTATCCTTCAATATGTGTTTAATTTTTCAGTTCACCAGTTCGAAGAATGGGTATACCAGCTAGTATATATATATATATATATATATATATATATATATATATATATATATATATATATATATCTTGATTAGTTATACTTAGGTTTTTATAGCTATATATATATATATATATACAGAGTGTATTTTCCAGGTATAGAAGTTTAAATTGGCATTACTTTCCAGGATGATGACCGATTTAACAGCTGTCAAGTGGTTTATTCTCAGTTTGGTTTTGCAATTCATCAAAACGATCATCAAGCAAGGCGTAGATTCGTTGAATGGGCCCAAAACGAGATTGCCGTTGTTCCCGATTTTCATAAGCGAATTTTGTTTAGCGATGAAGCGCACTTCTGGTTGAATAGCTACGTCAACAAACAAAACTGCCGCATTTGGAGTGAAGCTAATCCACAAGTGTATGTCGAAACACCGTTACATCCAGAAAAACTGACTTTTTGGTGCGCTTTAGGGGCTGGTGGAATCATTGGTCCGTACTTCTTCAAAAAAGATGAAGGCCACAACGTTACAGTCAATGGTGATCGGTATAGAGCCATGATTACTAAATTTTTCATTCCTGAAATGAACAATCATGATGTCCAGGAGCTGTGGTTCCAACAAGACGGCGCAACACGTCACACAGCTCGTGCCACAATCAATTTATTGAAAGACACGTTTGGTGACCACCTAATTTAACGTTTTGGACCTGTGAATTGGCCTCCAAGATCTTGTGATTTAACACCGCTAGACTATTTTCTGTGGGGCTATGTAAAGTCATTGGTCTATGTGGATAAGCCACAAACGCTTGACCATTTGGAAGACAACATTCGCCGTGTTATTGCCGATATACGGCCACAAATGTTGGAAAAATCATCGAAAATTGGACGTCCAGATTGGACTACATCCAAGCCAGCTTTAGCAGTCCTATGCCAGAAATCATATTTAAAATGTAATGCCACAAGATTATCTTTCGAATAAAAAAAATTCATGTCAATCGAATAATACATCGTTGTTTTATTGCAATTTAAAGTTCTATACCTCTAAAAAAAAACACCCTTTATATATATATATATATATATATATATATATATATATATATATATATATATATATATATATATATATATATATATATATATATATATATATATATATATATCGGCTTTTTTCATGGAAAAACATTCGAGTTATTTCATTTTTTTTAACAAATTTGGTTTCTTAAAAATTACACCTCATTTTTTTAAAAAAGAAAAACAAGTAAGCAACAAGAGCAACTTTCTTTTCTCCTCTCTTTTTTAGAGGACATGGGCATTATAGGCTTGTATTTTTGCAATTAAAATTAGTTTTAAAATAATTTCTATTTTTTAAGTATATACTAATGCCAATGAGTAATTGTTTATAGTAAATATAAGTTCCCTCTTTTACTTTGCTTTACGAAATCTAATCTTTTAATGCAAATGTCCTTTTAAAAAATAAAAAAAATGAAAAACTAATTCCCTTGATCTTATTTTTGGAATTCTAATCCTTAAATGTCAATAATGTTTTTTTTTTAAAAAATAAGAACTCGTAAAGTCTAATTTACTTTATTTTTCCTCATGAATTCTAACTTCTAAATGTCAAAGAAATTTAAATCTAAAAAAATATTTCATGTAAAGAATGTTGTTGTATAGAGTATTGGATTGGATTGGATTGCCTTTTATTCTTTGTATACATTTATATTATATGAAACTACAAATTACTGAATTCTGATACTATACGAAATGATATAAATTAGAAATGTTGTAATGGACTATTTCACAAGGTTTCATTCTTGAAACTAAGGGGATTATTGTTTTTGATAAATTTTAAATATAACTTTTTTTAAAGAAGAAAAATGATATACATATATCTCGTATTATATAAAGGGATTTTAAAATGCAGATGAAAAGGAATAGAAATTCTGTCGCGAACTCTCACCTGTTGAATTTTTAGAATGTACCAAAGGAAGATACATTTCTTTTGTATAATAAACACTTGTATTATGACTATTAAATTACTACCTAAATTCAACCTAAGCTAGGGGAGACATCATGTGAGTTACTGATTTAAATATCTATAAAAATAAATTCAATATTTACCTTGAATAGTAGATCCTCAGAAATGCTAATCCTCCTACTGACCCGCTGGATTCGTGTTCTTGAAATCCCGTAACTTCACCTATTAAATTTCAATGTCCGTATGACAACAATGGCCAAACTTGTTGTAATTTTTCTTTCCACTTGATATTAAATATCAACTGTCATTAACAAACTTGCGGTTCCATTAGAGAAAAGAGTATTATATTCATATATTGTTATGAAGATATTTTCCTTAGAGTATTAGAACGAATGATGAATAGAACTCGTTCTTTTGTCGGACCATATTGCTAAACACATATGTATTACAAGGAGCAGGTTATTTTCAAGAAATGTCTGTTCTAAGTTTACTTTAAGAAGTATTGGAAACCTAAAATCTTCATAATATGACAATTTTGAGATTTTATCATTGAAACTGGGCCACGCCTATTTAAGAGGAGAAAAATGTAATCAAAGTATTTTGTGTTTGCTTAAATGTTGAATGAATGATGGAAATCAAAACGTTTAATCAAGAATTGGTAAAATTGTCTTTACATTGCGAAACACAAAGTACCAAAGGAAGTGTAAACAATGTAATATGGTCTCGTGTACCGAAAAAATATTTGTATAAGTAGAAGAGTAGTATCATTGGGTACATATGATGCAATTTCCTCATTTAAGATGGGAAATGTATTAAAATCAGAAATTTTCAGAAAACTTAATATTGAGCCTGGTGATTACACGGTACAGGCAATGGAGCGCCTCGACAAACAGAGACTGTTAAATGTTAAATACTCATATTTACAAGAAACAAAGAAAATTATGAAAAAAAGTCTGAAGAGGAAGGTAGATGATGTTGTGGTGCAAAAAAAATAAAGACCACTTGAAGTATGGGCAGGAATGTTTTAATAAAAAAGTAATTATGAATTAAAATTCATTTCCATCAAAATGTAAATTTTTGATGATCGATGTACCTTTTCTGGGAAAATAATGTTCACAGGTATGTAAGTTTCGTATGACATATTTAGAATGATGGTTAATATATACTGAAATGAGCTTTTTGTAAAAGACTGAAAAATTTATTTTTTAGAATTTTTTTATGTGCAAAATGGATCAAATTCCACTGTTTGATAAAATATAAATTATTAAAAAATTCAAAATTAGCTAAAAGCTCATTTCAGTATAATGAGAAATGTGTACTGTAATCGTATGACACATTTCAAGCATGTACATATAACAGCTTTTGAAAAAAGGTACATTACAAATAGCCAATTGAACATTGTCGGTATAGAGGTTTCCGACTCTTTTTAAGACTTTATGGATGCTTAGGAAGATTGTTGAAGTGACCAGTGACTTTTATCTGGTTGTGTAAGACGAGAAACGTTTATTTTTTTTAAGTAGCGCTTACCAGTTGATCTTCCCTCAGGGATCAGCAGGACATCAACAAACTACATTACTTTCATCCTTCCATTACTCATTGGGTAGCAGCGGTACCGGTACGAAGACCTGATCTCTACTTCACTCGACTTCGTATCGAACACACTCGTCTAACGCAGTGCTCCGCAAGCTTTTTATAGCCGCGGACCGGTCAAAGTTCGTTAATTTTACCTGAGGGGGAGGATGTTTATTGCTTATACTTTAGACTGTTTTGATTTAATAATTTTAAATTAAGTTTATTTAATCGTGGACTTCTGAATAAAATATAGCTACACCAAGAAATTAATATAAAGTAATTAAACAAGGAATATTAAGTAATTTTCATAAAAAAGTATCCCAAACATAAGAAAAATATACCACAGTAAATAAAAGAGAAATGATTTAATGTTTCTTGTGCGGACCGGTAGTATTTGATCCACGGACCCGGGGTTGCGGAACACTGATCTAACTCAAAGAAATTTATTGCTGGGAAAGATCCCCCAGTTTGAGACTTGTGTAAATGTGACGTTTCAATTTAACAATATTTTAGTAGAATGTCCTAAATATTCATCTAAAAGAAACGCCTTTCTTAAAACAAATATTTTAACTTTGACTGATTTGGTTGGGGAATATTCTCATCCACACACAAATATTTTTGCATTTTCACGCTACATTGATATTTATCATGAAATATAATTATTTTATCTTATCATCCTATTTTTTATTAGAGAATCATATGAACACTTTCACATTTCTGCATTTTTTATAGTATTTTACTTAATTTTATATTTTATTTTTAATTTTGCATTTTAAAATACATTTTCATATTTATGTATATTTGTATTTGTGTGTCAATATGTATTTTTTAAACTTTTAATATATTAACGAATGTGTGGCGCAATATAGCCAAACTTTGCTCTTGCAACATAAAAGTCCGTACTCATTCCCTCAGAAACTTAGATTAATTTAGAAGTAAAATGTCTTTGTGCGATATATTTGTGTCTGCGATTAGTTTAATGCATTCTACACTTAATTCAACATCAGGTCCTAGTTGAAATCCTCTGAATGACTATCCTCGGAGTTAGTTATGTAGACTTTGAGGATTTCACCCCAAGGCTTACAATAAATTAGAATTTTATGCAAATATTATATGTCAAATCTTTGAATATTAGAATAAGTAAAGGGCAAAGAATCTCATTTCCTTAAATCTTCCAGATTAACTGAACAATGTCTTAAAATATATAATGTTTTAATTCAGGTCGCTATTTCGATATATAAAAGTTTGTATTATTTTTATCATCATTATTACGCAAAATAATATGTAAAAAAATAACCGAAAGTAAAACCAAAAGTGTAGTTAAGAGTAAGGGTGAATTTAATTAATTAGTCATACATCATATTTATTCTGCCTTACCATAATAAATCCATACATAAAATTTGAATCGATAAACAAAAGATTGATCCTCTTTCAAAGAATTTTATTGATATATACACATAACATAGAGAGAGAGAACGATAATGCATTAATGTGAGACAGTAGCGCACACAGGAATTTCAAGGGGGGTCCGGGGTCGAAAGTGCACCTTTCTTGTATCATGCTCCTTTTGATTTTGTCGATTTTCGTGAACAAAACACAATAAAAAACTGATTTTTGAATAAATAATTAGCATTAATTAATAAAATTAATCATTAATAAGAAGTAATTAATTAGATTTTACGTACTATAAACTTAGAATTATAATCAATCGGAAAAAAATATCAAGGGCTTTGGGGCATCCTTGTGTGCACCACCGATGTGAGAAGGTAACGTATTATAATTCATAAAAATAAATTCTATAAACAAAGTGAATTACATTTTCTCTCTCAAGATATAATTACAGAATCTATCACGGCATAATTTCTTAATTTCCATTAAAGTTAATATTTTATAGCTAAATGCAGTTCGAAGTACTTCATTCATTATTGTGAATCAGTAATTATTGTTACCTGAATTTTGGTATTTTTAATTATTATCAAGAAGACAATACTAATTAGCTATTCGTGTTCTAAATTAAGAAAAAAATATAGTATTGTGCAGCCCAGTTCTTCAAGAAATAAATCAGTGTCGCGTGTGAATTACATCATTCTTAGTTTTTACTAGCTATTAAAATTCTTTGGCTTTCTTTGGTAACAGAATGATTTTTTTACAGATTTTTTGCTAATAAATAAAATTAAATACATTAAAAAAATTCCTAATGAATTTCTTCAATTTAAAAAGCGAAAATTATCTCATCAACGTTTAATTCCACTTATTTTAGGCTGTATCTCGTCCTTTTATTAATTGAACAATTTTTAAAAGAAATATTTATTTAGCTGCAATTCCTTTCCATTACCAAAGATCATAGAAAAGTTTTACGGATTTTCCATTTCATAGTTTCTCACACTTATTGTTTCAAAAAGGTTACTTTTATTTTAATAGATTCTGAATTTATATCTCTTTTAGTGTTATATGTGGTAGTTAAATGAAGTATACTACAATATAACGTATTAAAATAGCTCTTCTAATTATTGATTCATTATATGCAATTGTTTTCTTATAAATGTTTTTTTCTAAAAGAACATTCGTGTAAAACATTTCAAATGATTTTTGAAAATATGAGTGGTGTTAAGATCATTTTGTTATTGAGTTTTGATAGTCTAGAATGAATTTAAAAGTAAATATTTGAAATCATGTTTTGAATATGTGTGTTCTAACAAAAGTTATTAATTTCAAATGTTTTGGAAATTTTGATTCCAGAATGTATACTACTTTTCTTTATTTCCAACGGAAAAGCTTGGTATAACTTAATGTTAACAGGAAACTATTAGGAGCAGCTTATTCTCAGAAAATATCTTATTTTATTAAATATATACTCTCTCTCTTTACTACTCAATATAAACTTTAATTTCTATTACTAAAAATTAAATTTTAATTCTTAATTATTTAAAAAAATAATTAATTTATAATATTTTTTTATATTTTAATACTCAGTATAAAGTTTATTTATATATTTTTTAGTTGTACTTAAGTTTTAATGTAACAGATGCGCAGCTCTTACGTTACAAAAGTAAGTCTTTTTAACACAATTTATAAATAATGAGATAAATTACACTGTAAAAATAGAAAATTTTGTGGAAAAATAATTTTATAGGTTTCTTTTACTAATTTATTTTCTTATTTTTATCTGTAAATTTTAAAAGCAATTTTGTATGATTTTAATACAGCATCTAAATTCCAAATGGAACGCAATAGCAAAAACCAATAATCTTAAACACATATTTCATTATGCGCTTTTCAATTAAACATCATATATTTCCAAAAGAAAAAATTGTTTCTAATCATATACATAGTAAATAAAATGTATCATAGAGAAAACAAATTCAAAATACTTTCTTGTATTAAAATAAGATTATTTGAATTTATTTTGGAAAGCATACACACACACAGTAAATTGAAATGCAACTGGATTATATGTATTTCAGTTCTTAAATTATTTAACCTGATATTATATTTATTTACCACTGAAGTAAACACCTTTAAGTTATCAAGTATTTTTTTTTCTTTTACAGGTTAGTTACATCTCATTAGGTCCATTACATTATTACTATTACACACTATTATTTACCTCTGTTATCAATTTATATAACTAAAAATATCGTAATAACTATTGTATGCTTGAAGAATTAATACAATCATGAGAAGCAAAATAACTTTGAACAATCACTTGGGTGCTAGTCTGTAAAATAAAAATAAAACATTTGTATATCATTTAAATAAAAAATCATCTCTAAAAAGTTTTTTGTTAATTCTGTATCTATTTCTTTAACAAACTGTATCATAACAAGAATGCATACTACAGAAATAATACTTTGTTCCTTTGCATAGACTGAGTACCATCAGGGATTAAATTTGTATTACATAAAACAAAAAAGAAGGAAGTAAAATAGACGAAAAGAGTCTCTAGAAAAAATTACAAATAAACAATATATTCCCACTGACGAAAAGTTGTTCACCAGCTTGATACTTCTTTCCTATGGGATTATGTTACATGAACCTTAAAGTTAATGCAAGGTAGAAATGTACATCGGTTTTCACAAAAGAGAAGTAGTCCATAGAACTTTGAATATCCTCAAAGGCGGTTGGAATTCCTTTTATTTTATCAACAATGAGTCAGTTGCTGCAAAAGAATAACGGCCTTCCTACTGTATTGTTTTATTTCTTTTAGGAGTCCTCTTTCATCTGATGGAAACTAAACTTGTTTTAAAAGATCTTTGTCCTCGACTGAAAATTTAAATTTTCGCTCCAACGAAATTTGAGCTGATTTGAAGAACATTTCGGCAGAATTCATCTGATTTATTCTGGACACAAAACCCTTGTTAAGGTTTATAAGAGGATACTCTCTCCCAGTTTTAAATCTTCTAAACTGTGTCCAATTGCAATATATATTTTTTGGATTACATCATGTAAAATACATAACAGAACAGTAGACAGAGAGAGAGAGAACTCTTGTGAAATCGATCTAACTACTTAAAAATTTTTTTATAAAATGTATGTTTAGTTTTAAATTATTTATAGTTCTTGAAACAAATTGAAATAAAGAGAATTAACCGTAATTTTAAATAAAAACAAAATGCTTTCCTTTGAATAGTTATTTCGTTTATTTAAAAAAAATATTATTCTCTTTGCCATTTAGAATACTTTGATTATTAGTTGTGTGATTAATGAAAACTTTGTACCGAGATTTCTTTAACTGTTTCTTTGTATGTTCCATTTAAATATCTTATGCATATAAAGCAATCATTTCAGCTAGGAGTTTCATATCAACATCTAAAAAATTAAACAAAAGAAAGTTATACAACTGATTCGATATTCCATCATTTTTCGTATTAATAAATATCTAACAATTGTCAATTCTGTTATAAAAAAAGGAGAGAGAAAAAATTTTATTGGTCTCTTCCGGCTCTTTATCTAAGAATTTTAGCTTTTTATGTGTTACTAACAATGTTTCAAATTTCTAAACTTGTAAACATGATAATTTCCTTTTTAAGGCTACAGTGGACAGTTAAAATGTGGAAAATTGACTAAAATATCGAAAAAGTGTTTTTGATTTATTTAAATATTATATTAGCCTCTCTTTCTCTATCTGTGTCTTCGCGAACCATAAGAAAGCGCTTAGCTTAAGGACATTTCAGATCAAGGCGCTCATTACGTGTGCTGCCCGTGACGTCCTCTTATCGACGCCTCCATTTGGAGTGGTGCGGCGCACGATTAAACTGGATTGCAGAAGAATGGAACAAGGTCGTCTTTAGAGACGAATCCAGATTCAATCTGAGCAGTGATGACAATCGTGTTCGTGTGTGGAGACCCCGTGGTAAAGGTTTCAATCCTACCTTTGCTATACAGCGACGCACCGTTGCCCCAGCTGGTGTGATGGTATGGGGTGCTATTGCCTACAATACACTGTCAACCCTAGCATTGATTCGTGGCACCATGTCAGCCCAGTGATATGTCCATGACATCCTGAAACCACACTTGTTGCCACTCATGCAACGCATCACATGAGTCATTTTTCAACAAGGCAATGATCGGCCTTACACAGCAAGGGTGTCACAAGACTATCTCCGCACTGTTACTACCCTTCCTTGGCCTTCCCGATCCCCATATTTGTCTCCAATCGAGTATATCTGGAATCATTTTGAACGACCAGTTGGGAATTCCATGAGTTTAAAAAAACAAGAGACAAGAGACGTAACTAAATGTCTCAAGACATCGTACAAAACTTGTATGCATCAATGCCCATCGTATTACATCGTGTATTCGCGTTATAGGGGATTCAACAGGGTATTAAATCTTCCGTTCCTTTGCCTTCTCTGAAACAAATGATTCTTCTACTTTGATTTTCTAATCATTTACTTGTATCAAAGTAGTCATTACATACGTAAAATTTTGCTTCATTTTGAAGACTCCTAATTGGTGCTCTAATTTTTTTGTCCATGAATGTATGATGAATCTGTATAACCTTATAAGTTATTTTTGTTATCGCCCAAATACATCTCAGTTAACCTTCTCGTATATCAAATCCTTTTTTTTACATTATCAGAGTGAGAAGTTCGGCAATTTTCTTTTTTTTCCCACGTACATTTGTTACTCCCTACCTAACGCTCTACTAAAGCCTGCTGCATATAATGTACGAGTTTTGGAGTCCTATAATCATCGCTTAAAATGCTTTGAGATAAGTTGGTAAAAAATGAGCATAATAAACTGAAACCACAATTAGTTATTGCCATTTGTTTGTGAGCAGCTACATTCCAGATTATCCACCAAGATGCTATTTGAGAAGCCATCAAAATCCTATTATATGTACTATTAAGGAAGTTCTGCTGTTCCAGATTGGAACTACGGCGAAAAAGAAAGTTTGTAGAAAAACCAAGAATATTGTCACTAATTCTGAATAGGTAGCGTGGCATTGACGATAAATTTGATTATGAAACGTTTGTAAGTTATCAAATACAGAGAAAACAAAGTTTGAGACGTCACAATTAATGTCGTAACACATATCTAAATTATTATTAAAAAACCAGATGTACAAGACTGCAAAATGTACTTCACTGTCTGTATAGAAAGCATTTCAAGTGGAGCTAGGCAAAGCTCAACGTCAGAGTGTACCAGTGATCATGCATTTCGTTCACATGTAATGCTGTTACTATAGATATATATTGCAGTGTTCTGTGTTTGTGAGAACTTTGAATTTGTCCTATTACGGAATTTTAAGAGTTAATTTTACACGTTTAAGGAAATCGATTTGCTGAAGACTTCGAGAACCAGATTTATAATTAATATGCGAAGGAACTCACTCTTTAAATAACATAGAATTAATTTGCACTGTTGGGCAGTATAATTGAAATATCACGAAGAAAGGGTGATGAAAATGTCAAACTCAGATGAAAGAAACAATGTGCTGGGATAAACAAATGATTTACATCAAGGCGCATTTCCAAGACGCTGAAAGTAGAAAAGCATATCAAACTCTGTATAAAGAGAAAGTACGCAAAGAAGTTCTCATTCGGATATCGCATTTTATATTGTTGTTTGTGTGAAGAGTATGCTATGCCTCAAAAAGTAGAAACGGCTACTAACAGACCATGATGGAATTCGATAGCGGCAGAATCGTGTCTTATCAAAAGGGTAGCTCACCGTACTGCGATATTGCTACTCGCATTTTTGTGTATTAAATGGTCATATACGAATGCAAAAACTATTAATTAAGAAGGTTAGTACTGGGAGCCATGCAGGATTTCAATTGTTTTCCATTACTTAAGACCGAAAGGACAGACATGTTGCCATATTCCAATGCAGGATTGCACAGGAATATTGCCAACCTTGATACAGGAAGCGAGCTTGCTTTCAGCAAAACAGATGCCCAAATGGATTATACAAAGACGTCTGGAGCAAAACATATTGCCTGCCTGGGAATTATTATTTTTATTTATCTTGATACTGCTACATACAGAGTGTTTTTTTCCAGGTATAGAAGTTTAAGTTGGCATTACTTTCCAAGATGGCGACCGATTTAACAGCTGTCAAGTGATTTATTCTCAGTTTGGTTTGGCAACTCATCATGAATAGACTCACGCCTGAACTACGCTTTCAAATTGTGCAATTTTATTTCGAAAATAATGGTCGATTTTCATAAGCGAATTTTGTTTAGCGATGAAGCGCACTTCTGGTTGAATGGCTACGTCAACAAACAAAACTGCCGCATTTGGAGGGAAGCTAATCCTCAAGTGTATGTCGAAACACCGTTACATCCAGAAAAACTGACTGTTTGGTGCGCTTTATGGGCTGGTGGAATCCTTCTTCATAAACGATGAAGGCCACAACGTTACAGTCAATGGAAATCGGTATAGAGCCATGATTACTAAATTTTTCATTCCTGAAATTAACAATCATGATGTCCAGGAGCTGTGGTTCCAACAAGACGGCGCAACACGTCACACAGCTCGTGCCACAATCGATTTATTGAAAGACACGTTTGGTGACCGCCTAATTTCACGTTTTGGACCTGTGAATTAGCCTCCAAGATCTTGTGATTTAACACCGCTAGACTATTTTCTGTGGGTCTATGTAAAGTCATTGGTCTATGAGGATAAGCCACAAACGCTTGACCATTTGGAAGACAACATTCACCGTGTTATTGCCGATATACGGCCACAAATGTTGGAAAAAGTCATCGAAAATTGGACTACATCCGAGCCAGCCGTGGCAGTCCTATGCCAGAAATCATATTTAAAATGTAATGCCACAAGATTATCTTTCGAATAAAAAGATCATGTCAATCGAATAATACATCGTTGTTTTATTGCAATTTAAAGTTCTATACCTCTAAAAAAACACTCTTTATAGACGTACGGATACGTATCCCTGTCTGAAGTTGGCGAGAAGAACTCGCGTGTCTTGCTAGTATTTGATATCATCATGCAAACGGAAAATCTGATTTATTGACAGAAAATTTGTACACGACGCAAACACTTCTTGTTAGCATCATCGATAACTTGTACAGTCAGCGTTGCATTTTTCAGATCTGAAGGTCGGTGTCCACCACTCTGTCCAAATAATTTACCTATTGAAATACATTTGACGGTAGGTTGCTGAGACTAAGACGCAACCGCTCTCTATCCACTACGATTGATGAAGTGTGGAAACATAGGGTAACTTTCCTATGTCTGACATACAAACACAGTTAGACTCGATGTAGTAAAAGAGGTAGGCAGATTATAGAAGAGGTAGATTTTATAATGAAATATTACTGTGTATTAAAAAAGAATAGTCGCCGCCAGAAAAATGCCACGACCTTCAAATTTATTTGGAATTATTTACTTAACACAGATGCTTCACTTAAGATTTCTTGACGGTGACAAGCATCTCCACAGATTAATAGAGTTAAACAAAAACTTGGATTACTTTTTATTGATGACTCTAAATTACAACGTTGAAATCTGTAAATCATCCTCAAACCTTGGCACCAGTTTTATGTTTTCATTTTTCTACAAATAAGCATTATTTTCTTTCAGAGAAATTTCTCAGTCATATTAAAGAATGTTGGGATTAAATGAAAAGATAATTTTATGCTCTATATTTAAAAGAATACATGACATTTTTTTTTGTAATTCTCTCTTTATGTACTTATTTATGCACTCCTGTTTCTAAAAAATCAAACGCCATGAAGGAATCATCAGAATTAATAAAATAGTAAAGTTTCAGAGCCCCCGCGCATGCGTGGCTTGTTCAGCGCCCTCTAAACTGATGCTGAAAGCGTATAAATAGAGGGGTGTAGCGGACGTTGAAAATAGTTAATGATTATTTGTTGACGGCGAACATTTAGAGAGACACAAGTATGCCTCCAGGACGAAATAAGGAGAAATTTCAACAACTTACGGATTCTGAATGGGGAGTATTAGTGATCTTCGAGAAGGAGGATTTTCCTATCGCGTAATTGGAGTTCGTGTGAAGCGGAACAGTTCCACAGTGATGCGTTATGAAGCAGTGAACCGACAAGCACCGAACAACTCGAAAAACTGGCAGTGGAAGACGGAAGGTGACGTAAGGGCACGATGATCGACGCCTGCTCCTAATGGTGGTGAATGACCGTATAACTACCTTTCGGCAGTTAGCAGCATGTTAGTCTACTGCTACAGGTGTACTAATGTCGGCTTCGTTAATTCGTCGACGTTTGCTGCACCGTGGATCACGTGCAAGGGTGCCTTTATACAGGATCCCCCTCAAGGTAAACCATTGACGGCTACGTCTGCAATGGGCTCATGCGCGCAGAGCCTGGCAAGCTGATTGGCCCCAAATAGTATTTTCAGTTGGATCACGCTTCCATTTGCGGGGCTGTGATTGCCGCTATAATTTTAGACTATATGCCGGTGAACGCTGCCGTCTAGAGTGCGTTATCGAACGACATAGTGGCTCTAACATCCGGAGTTATGGTTTGGGGTGCGATTTCGTATCATGGACGATTCAATTTACTATGAATTGAGGGTAATCTCAATAGCAACAGGTATGTCCGTGAAGTGCTACAGCCCGAAGTCGTTCCCTTCCTTCAAGGCATCACGGGAGCTATCTTTCAACAGGATAATGCACGTCCAAATGCTGCAAAGACTGTTCGAAACTACTGTTCAGCCCAACACATTCAACTTCTTCGTTTGCCTACTTATTCGCTGGTTATGTTGAGTATTGAGCACGTGTGGTATTTGGTTGGTGGGAATATCGCTCGCGATTTGAGTCCTGCAGCTTTAAAAGACGAACTTTTGCAGTGCACGCAAGCAATATGGAATTTTCTTCCACAAACAAACATTCAAAATCTGTTTGACTCCATGCCACGTTGTATAGCAGCATTTATTGCAGAGCGTGGTGCCTACACAAAATACTATATATGTTTGAAAATTTCGTCATTTATATGTACTAATACAAGCTATTTGTGCATTAAATTTCATTTATATCTGATGATAACTTCAGTGTGTTGCCTTTTTTTTTGAAACAACAGTTTATAACTATTTTTTTTTTTGCAAACCAAGTAGAAATATTAGAAAATGAAATAAATTGACTCTCTAAAAATCAGTTTGAGAATTAGTTAATATCAAATAAATTGTTTTACTCAGTATTATTTGCTTGCAAAATGTCAAAGAAGTTTCATAAATAATAACAATATGTACATTTTTAAAACAATGTTATGATTTCCTTTTAGAAATCTATTATTTGGAAAAAAAATTTATGCTTGATTATGGTATAACTTTTAATTATTTGAATTTCTGAAAAAGCATAATTTATATATCTTTCATACTGAGTTTTTTTAAAATCCTTATAAAACAGTATTAATTCATTCCTTGCACAATTAAAACTATTTATATTATATAAACTTTCCAATACTTTCATAAATATCTCAGTTATTTCTTTTTCTATAAACATTTTTATAATGTTTGTAGGAAAGGTATTTATAAATAAAATTCTCATATTCTACATAATTTTGTTTTAAGATACACATAAGTCAAATGTTGAAAATAAATATGCGTCTATAATTTAATCGTATATGTGAAGTGATATTAAAAACTATTGCATTTTTCCAATTCAAAATATATCGAAATTAAATATTTCGATGTCTTAATATTTTTTCAAAACTGTACGTTTAAAATTAATTTACTTCATAAAAATGATTTTTCCAATGCACCCCTAATGATGCTTTCAACATATTTTAGGAAACTTAAGTCTTCTTTAAACCTAATAACTACTTTTAATAGTTTTTACTGAATAATATTATTGGATTTCATATTTAAGTGTAATAGTATCAATTTGTTCAATTTGAAGTGCGTCTGTATAATATCGCTCTCAAAAAATAGCATTTCATGAAATAACTTTATATCAATTGATTTGTTGAAAGGTTTTAAAGTAAGAGACAAGAGTTGACTACAGTTATTGTTCCTTTGAGAATATCAAGAATGGTACTTGGGCAAGTGAGTGAATATTAACGTCACACTATTCAGCTACATGAGGTTCATGGCGACGGACCAAGTAATTTTGAACCCTGGTCAAGTGACGTGGATGACACATGATCTTGGAACTACCACACCACACCACACTAACGGGAGGACGTTTCAGCTCTCGACAGATTTAACGTGCATCGCTGCCCTACACGGCTTCAATGGTACCGTACTAGAAACGATACCTTGACCACTCGGCTACCGCGGCCTTAGAATGGAGCTTGGAATATACGCTCTGGATAGTTATAAACACAGAAAATGATTCGCACTTTATAGAAACGATTTTGAAATTTATTTTTTAGCAATAAATACCTTATTTTTTTGTAAAAATTTGCTCTTTTCTGGAAGCCATGATTCTTGACAATAGCTCCAGATTGAATTTTCCATAAAAGTAAACTTCTTTGTCACACACACGCCAATTTTATCCCTTCCTCTCGAACCGTCTTCCAAAATCCGTTCAGAGTTCTTGGATGTCGTTTTCCTAAGGCTTCTTTTAATAAACCGAAACCACAAAATTTCACTGAAGAAATATCAGGAGATTTTACAGGTATTTCATCAAATGGGATACATTTTATTCTTGTTTCTGATTCTTTCTTTGCTAAATAAGTGGCAGTTGACTTAGACGTGCGCTTAGTCTTTATGAAGCTCAACTTTATAAATGTTCTTTCCACATAAAGTAGGAATTTCTTCTTCAAACATTGGTCCAAAAATATTCTACTGATAATTGAATTCATTAATTTTGGCCTTACTTGAGATTTTTTTTTAATTTTTCATTTGCCGTTTTTAGAAAATTTGTAATAATCATGAATTCATTTGGGAACTTTACTGTACGCTGACGAAGCCATATCCTGCGGTAATTCCCGCGAGTTGCGAAACAGAAAGTGTTGATCTTCTTTTATTACAGTCACTTAAATATACCTATATCGCATCAAGTGTTACTTCAAATGACCATTTATCAGCAGCTAGATGGTTTTTTCACAAAATCCTACAATTTGTTTTGAACTTACTTTAGCACTATGTTTTAAAAATGGAGACGAACTTTTGATTTAAACATCTGTTTTAACTTTAAATCCTTATTGATGATTTTAATTACAGCTGCGGAAAACAATCTTAGTTTCAATGAAATTAATCTTTCAATCGGCTTATTTTCTTTTAGAATCAATGACTTCTATTTCTTGATCGTTGCCTTTGTTTAAACAGTCTTAGGATGAAGTGTCATTGTGTTATGTTTTCATTTTTACTTTCTGCTTTTTCCTTTCAAATTTCATATATTATGAATACCTTTGTTTGAAATACAATAACCTAGATTTTACACCGCTTTTTTAATTTGTTAATACAAATATTTTTCCTTCTAAAGCGTTATTAAAAAAAAGTGCTAAAGACGTTCTGAATATTTCACTCAGACAAACAGTCTTCAGATATATTGTCCCATATGTAACTTAATCGAAATAAATTAATCTCCAGATAAATGTTAGCTCTTAGAAGAACTAACAAATCACAAAATGAGTAAGAATCTCCTTACTGGGTAATTTGTGTTGAGAAGAGCATTGATGCATATATAAATCTTTTAAACAGGTGATTTTGATTTTTAAGTGCTGGATAATTTATAAGGATAATATTTAGGATATAAAACTATATCTATGAAATGATAGGATATAGCTTGTAAATGCATTGATGAATATTTTAGCATTGCTTCTTCAGCAAATTGATGGGATTTTTTAATGTTACATAAGTGAAAGAGCGTTTTCCATTTTTTTCGAGAAAAAGCAATTTACGGAAGTGATTTTTTTAAAAAAAAATAGTGAGTCATTTTTTTCCGAAAATTTTCTTTGCATAATATTTAATGGAACATTTTTACTGTATCTTAAAATGTTTTTTTTTCTTTTTAGTATTTCTTTCTTTGTAATATTTTGTTTTTGAACTCCTAAAAACTCTGAAAGAGAAAAAACTCTTTTACGTTGATCATATTATAGACTCGCCGTTACCCACCCACCTCACTGGATATTTCACGACGTTGTATATGTGTATACTGTTTACATATATATGAATTATTGATATCTAGCATTAAGAATTCGATTGTATTGAAAAATATATTTATAGCTGTTACACTCTCGTCCCTTGATATAAAAAGAACATAAATTATAATACCTAATTTCTATTTATATCTAAAATAGAAGGAGAACGATTTTTTTCGCTCACTTAACCTAATAATCAAGTGGATTTCCACCAAAGCAACTTTCAGTGGATCTCTACTCCCTAAAATAAACATGCGTGCTAAATTTCAAGTCTAAATCTAACAGAGTAAAAACGGAATTTTTATCATCAATACCTCGTTGAGCGCACTCTTAGCGGATTCCAATTCAACAAAAAAAGAATGCAAACCAAATTTTATTATTGTAGTCTTAGCAGTTCGAAAACGGGAATTTTGTCTATCAATACGCTCCAATAACTCTCCCCGCTTCCCCCCTGGAGTTGATTTCCGTAAAATCCATTCTTAGTGAAACTGTATTCAACTAAAGAAAAGTGTTCAACAAATTTCAAGTAAATGAGTTAAATTCAAAAACAGGAATTTTTCTGTAACAAGCCTTAATCCTTCGCAACCCCACTCCTTTGGGGGTCCGTTTTCGCAAAAATCTTTGTAAAAGGAACTTTATTCCATGAACGGAACATATCTTCCAATTTTCAAGCAGGTGGTTCTATTAGTTGAAAAGCGGAAATATTTACCTATTATACGCCCCTTAATCCCCCTCAGTGAACCTTGGGGATCAATTCCACCCAAAACTATTTTGTAGCGGATCTCTACACCATGAAAGGAATTCGCTTATACCAAATTTTAAGACTGTACGTCTAATAGTTTAAAAATGGAAATAATTATCTATAACGCCTCTTAAACCCCCGCAACGCAACTTAGGAAACGATTTTCACAAAACCCATCTTATACCGGATCTCTACTCAAAAAATGTAATGAGCTTACTAAATTTCGAGATTTTACGTCTAATAGTTTAAAAAAAGAGTTGATTACCTATAACGCCACTTAATTTTCTACAACGCCACTTGGGAGTCGATTTTCACAAAACCCATTTTGAAGCGGATCTGTACTCTATGAAAGGAATCCACTTACCAAATTTCAAGACTGTACGTCTAATAGTTTGAAAATTTAAGTAATTATGTATAACGCCCCTTAAGCCCCCGCAACGCCGCTTAGGAAACGATTTTCACAAAGCCCATCTTATGACAGATCTCTACTCAGTGAATGGAATCTGCTTACTCAATTTCAAGATTTTACGTCTAATAGTTTAAAAAAGGAGTTAATTGCCTATAACGCCCCTTAATTCTCCACAACGCCACTTGGGGTCGATTTTCACAAAACCCATTTTGCAGTGGATCTATACTCTATGAACGGAATCCGCTTACCAAATTTCAAGACTGTACGTCTAATAGTTTAAAAATGGAAATAATTATGTAGAACTACCCTTATGCCCCCGCAACGCCACTAAGGAAACTATTTTCACAAAACCCATCTTATAGCGGATCTCTACTCAATAAATGGAATCAGCTTACTAAATTTTGAGATTTTACGCCTAATAGTTTAAAAAAGGAGTTAAGTGCCTATAACGCCACTTATATCTCTACAACGCCACTTGGGAGTCGATTTTTACAAAACCCATTCTGTAGAGGATCTGTACTCTATAAAAGGAATTCCGCTTACCAAATTTCAAGACTGTCCGTCTAATAGTTTAAAAATGGAAATAATTATGTATAACGCCCCTTAAGCGCCCTCAACGCCCCTTGGAGGTCGATTTTTGTGAAAATCATTATGTAGGGAATCTCTACCATATGAAAGAAATCTGTTTACCAAGTTTCACGATTGTACATCTAATAGTTTCCTAATGGAAATAATTATCTATAACGCCCCTTAAGCGCCCTCAACGCCCCTTGAGGTCGATTTTGTGAAAATCATTATGTAGGAATCTCTACCATATGAAAGAAATCTGTTTACCAAGTTTCACGATTGTACATCTAATAGTTTCCTAATGGAAATAATTATCTATAACGCCCTTTAAACCCCTGTAACGCCCCTTGGCGTTCGAACCTTGCAAAATCCATTCTTAGCTGACGTCTACTCCATGAAGGGAACCTACCTACTGAATTTCAAGTCTGTGGGATTAATAGTTCCGGAGATATCGTGATTAGTCAGTCAGTCAGTCAGTGAGTGAGTGAGTCGCTTTTCTCCTTTATATATCACGTTGAGAAAATCAGCCTTTTATGGGCTATAAGTATCTGCAAAACATTTTAGATTGAATTCTTTCCCAACTCATTTACATAAGTTTAAGAGAAACTCCCCTTTTCAAGATTATAAATTTGAAAGTTTCTTCATTTTCTACTTCCTAGGAGAAAATACACCAAGCTCAACAAAAAACAAATTGAGTTTATTTATGCAACTTCGAAGCATTTTACTTATTTAAACCAGAGATTCTCAAACTTACTATGACGAGGACTCGTTTTCTTTACGTTTACAAAATAAATAAAACACTTTAAGAGTAAATGCACAAAAATTACATATAAAATTACTGCAATTCAAAGGAATTTTTCATGTTTTATTGAAAATTCTGTTTCGGTACTTACATGGTATAGTGTCGACCAGTTTCACCAAACCAAAGCAAGTTGACAATTCAAAACATCCCCAAATGTGCTGCCATCTTATTATTTTTATTCTGCTTGAGCATAATTTCATTTGAGACGAAAAAGAGGTCGACGGTATTATACGTAAGTACCTTTAACTCAAAGTAATGGAAGAGTATTTCTAGTTTAAAAGCTGTAATAGAGCAATTATTTTATTTCTCAATCTCGTACTCCATTTAACTAAATTGTATTTTTATTCAGACATTTTCTATTCACATGATACTTCTTAGTATTGGTATTCTTCACTATTTTCTACTTACAGATAATTTACCACATTTCAAATTTGTAGAATATAAAGTAGATTGAGTCAAAGCATGCATCTTGTTGATTTAGTTTGGTATCTATCCAAATGGTCCTACTTAAAAGCCCCTCTTCTGGAAGAAAAAAAAATATAAAATTCGTAGATTGGAGAAAAAGCTACTATGGAACTCATTATATACTTTCTTCTTCTTTTTCTCTCTTTTTGCATGGTGCCTTACTCACTGATGGCAATAAACCACTGTTATTTTTATTTAGCTTTTTTTTATTTAGGGAATAAAACGATATTTTTTAATGTGTATTTCAGGAGTTCTGTCCCCTAATTCCATATTCTATTCTTCAGATGCACTGAAATTATTAATTATTTTTGGAGAGTAAACTTTTTCAATAAGATCATTAAATCAAATTACAAAACGTAGTAAAATAAAGGTAGTGTTTCAAAACTCGTTTATATATTTGCTATATTTGAAAAAAATATTTAAGAAATATCACATTTTTCTCTCATTTTGGTGTAATATTCATTTCCGTTGAAAATTAGATAAATTATTCCAAATCCTAATAAACTAATGAATTAAAGTTGTTGGTTGAAATTCCTTTCTTATAAAAGATTTAAATTACAATCTATTTCTTATAAACTGCAACAAAGGTAAACAACCTCTTAGCTGTGGCGTGTCAAACGAATCTACCAATATGATTCAGCGGGCCACACAGTAGGAAACAATTCGATTCCCACAGCAATGCATGCAGAGTTAGAAAATAGAGGTCAATAATATGTGACGAATATGTACGGAACCTTTCCACTAATATTCTTAGGCGTCTTTTTGGGATTATAAATTCACGTATATTTCCAATCAACTCCAAAAAGTGAACGGGATATGCAAAGTAGACAGGGTATTTAGTAGAGAGCTGTAAGCTAGCAAGGATGAAGGCTATTGAGCCAGCAGCAGGAGCCTCAAGTTTGGAGGATTCAATTGGATTGCAATATTGAAGAGTTAGGGTTAGTAATCTACGAAGACATCTTGTGAAGATACCTAAGTATTGACAGGTGATATAATATAGTTTATTATCGCTTAAAACAATCGTTTGTTTAATGAAAGTTGTTTAAGTTAATGAAAGCTAATAATTCAAGTTACGTGTATTTCTCGGACCTCATATTTCGGTAGTTCTTATTTGATCTTACGCGTAATTATTGATTAATTTCATAATTCGTAATTTAATTTATTATTAAAGGTAAATCCCTTTTGTTTGACGTAACATAGAAATATTATATGTTATTAGAGTTTCTGATTTTTGAATCGATATAATAAATATGTGATGACCCCCCTGGGTCACACCTTGAACACCAAGATTAATTTGGGGCAAAGAACCACCAAGAGCCATTTTGAATAATAATATTGTTTATTTTGTTATAATTTCCTCAAAAATCTCTGATAACAAATAATATAATAATGTTACGTCTTCTAAAGGGACTTACCTTTATATTAAATTAAATTACTAAGAATACAATTAGTTACTAATCTAGCTCAACTCAAGTAAGGTTTACCAAAATGGGAGATCCGAGAAACACGTATTCGAATTCTTATAATTGTCATTAACTTTAACTAAGTATATATATATATATATATATATATATATATATATATATATATATATATATATATATAGCTCAAACTGACTCTTACTTTAAGCGTACGTGAGTTATATTTACTGCTGGCTTATATCAGCTTTCTGGTACGTCTAGCAGCACGACGCCTTCATGAATCTAATCTCTTTGGATCTTCTAGCTTTGCATGTAAAGTTATTGGCTCAATAGCCTACAATCATATCTCTTGCTATCTCGCAACCCTCGACTTAAATATTTTTATGTAATTTAAATATACCAATTTTCTTTTTGGAGTTGATTGAAATAAACGCGAATTTATATTCCCCAGAAAGACGCCTAAGAAGATTAGTGGAAAGGTTCCGTACAGATTCGTCACAAATACAAGTTATTACTATACAAATGACTTTTAGTGATTCTTTGCCTCAAATTAATCTTGGTGTCCAGGGTGGAACCCAGGGGGGTTCTAACAATACTGTTAGTGCTTGCACCATTATGCTTTTATATTGCAAAAACAAAGGTATAATTTGTGACTTTCAATTTGACACGATTCTATGAGCATTCAGTTATTAAACAATTTCTTCATGGACTCGAAATACTTTTTATATGAGGAAAGATTTTTTTTTAGATATGAAGAACCAGAAACGAAAAGCACAGTATATGCACACTCAACTTTTTTCAAACAATTACATCTTTCCAGCAATAAAGTCAATAACTCTAAAGGTGTTTGTTGTCCATCAACTAAAATTGTCAAATTTGTAGAGTAGTGTAGAGGGCCACCGAGCATTGCACCTTGTGCCACATGTGACATTGGTTCCAAGAGTTACCGACCCCTGAACTACTGCAACATTTAAAGATAAAAAAATCATCAAATGATGGAAATCTCAGAAAAATAGGCTGTCGTGAACAGAAAACTTCCAATGAAATTTTAATATTAATAAAGCCCTTATATTCAAATGCATAACATTTTTGTAAATCATGCTTCTTGAGTGTGTGAAAAGACAAATAAGAACTTATAACTTAATCCTAATTTGATAAGTTCAGATCTTAGTTAAAACATATCCGTTACGAACTGCAAAGTATGATAATGCAATGATTAAATACAATATAGAATTAACCCATGCAGAAAAAAATTTAATTATTTGCTCTACAAATATGTCACACTAAAACTTTCTTCTTCGTTTATTTTATAAACAAATATGTATCCAAAGAGAATATTTCAATCACATATTTGAATCATTTTTTTCAATTTCTACTATTAGCTCACTCTCCCCCGTTTATATATATATACAGTGGTGGCAAAAAGTCCTGAATACACTCATTTTGTAGCGAAGTTTTTGTGTTTGACTTCATATTTCGTTGTGAAATTATCACACTATCTTAAATATTGTTATTGATTTTAATGTATTTTTTATGCTGATTTCAAATGTACTACTAGTTTCTTAATAACTAAAATATTTTTTGTAGTAAAGCTGCTTGAACACAATAATGTGAAATATGTACAGAATAAAATAATATAGAAAAACATAATATGCAAAGAAAAATAACACGAAAATTGACAAATACGGTACATTAAATATATATATATAAGCATTTTGAAAATTACATTGTTGTCACATGTTAGAAAATCAATATTTTATGCGCCAGGCGTTTGCTTTAATTACGGCTCTACATCTTTTTGGCATGGAATGCACCAATTTCAAAAGAAGATCTTTCGTGACAGTATGTGGTTGAAGGAAAATATTAAATCTTCAATTAATTCACGTTTGTTTGAAGGTTTTTTCTTTGAAATTTCATAACCAATTTTAAACCATAATTTCTCTATCGAATTAAGGTCGAGAGACTGTCCTGGCCAGTTCATTCTATTCACAGTATGGTATTTCAACCATTTCTGGACTACTTTTGCACGATGACAAGGTGCGTTATCGTCCTGACAAATCCATGACTGATTCCCAAAAAGATCTATCGCAGTTGGTAGCAATTTATTTTGTAGTATTTCAATGTAATCCATGGCTTTCACTGTTCCGCTAACGATGCGAAGTCTTCCCACACCATGAGAAGACATGCAACCCTGAATTCCTCATGAGTGCGTCGTCTTACATAGGCACTACTTTGGTTGCCAGAAATACAAAACTGACTCTCGTCACTAAATATTACCTTTTTCCAGTCTTTAATAGTCCATAATGAATGTTCCCTTGCCCACGTCAATCGCCTCTTGCGTTGAAATTCAGTCAGTAATGGTTTTGGGCGCGCTTTACAGCATCGTAACCCAATTTCCAGCAGTCTTCCTCTAACAGTTCTTGGGCACACACTCTCATTTGATGTCAAAGTCCATTTTTCAAAATTTGCGAGGAATTAAGCTTTCTGTTTGAACTTGAAATTCTGTGCAATAACCTGTCTTAACGTAAAGATGATTTTCTTGGTCGTCCTGATCACCCCCTGTCAGTAATAAAATTTGTTTCAGAAATCTTTTCAAAGTTCTCACAATAGTAGAAAGGCCACATGGTACTTTAGTAGAAATTTGGCGCATAGAGAATAACCTTCTTCCTTTAAATGTATTATTTTGTACCTTTTTTTCTCAAGTAGATATGAATAATTCCAATATTTTCCACAAACGCACTCCAACTTGCTTTCAATACACTATTTTCCTCAAGCACACAACTGCATTCGATACAATAAATCACGTTTGACCTTTTTCTTTCAACCGTTTATCGCTATTGCTCTCTGATTGGTTGAAAAAAAGGAGCCTTTCATTAGTGGAAAACACACTCACTCATTCTTACAGTGACATTGTGTGCTTTCTTGTCAAGGTTTTTTCAACATATCAATTAAACTGTTTACTTTAGATGAAATCTACAAACAGATTTGAAATCAGCATGAACAAATACATTACAATCAATAACAATATTTAAGATAGTGCGATAATTTTATAACGAAAAAGGAAGTCAAACACATAAATTACGCAAAAAATGAGTGTGTTCAGGCTTTTTGCCACCACTGTATATATATATATATATATATATATATATATATATGAAATGCCTCTGGAACAATTTCGTTGAGTGGTAAATATATTGTAAGACGTGGCGAGTGGTTGATTAAATAATGGAGAACCAATGGTTGAGCGTGGCCGGTGGTGTGATTTTCTATGTTACGTGGAGCATGGTCTAATACGATAGTATCGAAGAGGAACTCATGGAAATCAAAATTCCTTTTTATTCACATCTATATATATAGGAACACATAAAGATCCAGTAGGGACGGCATTACAGACACAAGAAGCAAACATGGACGACACAACACAGACAAACACACACACAGAACGCGCTACATGGCTACAGAGAAATGATCAAAGAGCGAAGAGAGTGAGATTACACAAGGTTTCGGCTTTTATAGTACAAGTACTTATGACGTAATAACAGATCTGATTGGATAGAATGGGCAGGATT